>JACRUU010000017.1:6490235-6493296 GCA_030449085.1 Kryptopterus vitreolus
TCCACACCGATCGGACCCCTCGGGGAGACACGCTCCCCTAATAACCCGGTGACACGCGGAATCTTGTTCGGGTCCCAGGATATCCGGGATCGGCCCGGCAGCACGGAGGACGCTGCCCGGGACCGGCGCGGGACAGAGCTTGTGTGCGCACGACATGGTGGTGGAAATTTCCGACTATCACGTCGTCGCCCAAAGTTCCGACCCGCGAGGGGGTGCGGCCCTGGAGAAACGGCAGGAGAGCCCGACAAGGGCCTCCTAAATCGGACGCCGAGCCGTTTCGTCCACACCGATCGGACCCCTCGGGGAGACGCTCTCCCCTAATAACCCGGTGACACGCGGGATCTTGTTCGGGTGCCGGGATATCCGGGATCGGCCCGGGAGCACGGAGGACGCTGCCCGGGACCGGCGCGGGACAGAGCTTGTGTGCGCACGACATGGTGGTGGAAATTTCCGGCTATCACGTCGTCGCCCAAAGTTCCGACCCGCGAGGGGGTAAGGCCCTGGAGAAAAGGCAGGAGAGCCCGACAAGGGCCTCCTAAATCGGACGCCGAGCCGTTTCGTCCACACCGATCGGACCCCTCGGGGAGACGCTCTCCCCTAATAACCCGGTGACACGCGGGATCCTGTTCGGGTCCCGGGATATCCGGGATCGGCCCGGCAGCACGGAGGACGCTGCCCGGGACCGGCGCGGGACAGAGCTTGTGTGCGCACGACATGGTGGTGGAAATTTCCGACTATCACGTCGTCGCCCAAAGTTCCGACCCGCGAGGGGGTGCGGCCCTGGAGAAACGGCAGGAGAGCCCGGCAAGGGCCTCCTAAATCGGACGCCGAGCCGTTTCGTCCACACCGATCGGACCCCTCGAGGAGACGCTCTCCCCTAATAACCCGGGGGCACGCGGGATCCGGATCGGGTCCCGGGATATCCGGGATCGGCCCGGCAGCACGGAGGACGCTGCCCGGGACCGGCGCGGGACAGAGCTTGTGTGCGCACGACACGGTGGTGGAAATTTCCGACTATCACGTCGTCGCCCAAAGTTCCGACCCGCGAGGGGGTGCGGCCCTGGAGAAACGGCAGGAGAGCCCGGCAAGGGCCTCCTAAACCGGACGCCAAGCCGTTTCGTCCACACCGATCGGACCCCTCGAGGAGACGCTCTCCCCTAATAACCCGGTGACACGCGGGATCCGGATCGGGTCCCGGGATATCCGGGATCGGCCGGGCAGCACGGAGGACGCTGCCCGGGACCGGCGCGGGACAGAGCTTGTGTGCGCACGACACGGTGGTGGAAATTTCCGACATTTCCGTCCACACCAGCCGAGGGGGTACGGCCCTGGAGAAACGGCAGGAGAGCCCGACAAGGCCCTCCGAAACCGGCCGCGCGGCCGTTTCTTCCACTCCGATCGGACCCCCCCCCCCCCCCCCCCCCCCCCCCCCCCCCCCCCCCCCCCCCCCGAGGCGAGAGAGCGCTCTCCCCTAATAACCTGAAAGGATATTGAAGGGTCTTGTAGTTTCGTATAAATACAGTTGTGTTTTAAAGCTTTGCATCAGCGTTGTTGTGGTAGAATCCTGAGACCGGATGGTGCAGGTGTACGGGCAGAAGGAATGTTCTCAAGGTCAGGAACATGTTATCAGTGTAACTCCTTAGTTGTTTTGCAGAAGTTGAGTACGAGTTTCAGGGCTCAAGCAATGGCCTTCTCCTTGACTGTGAGTTTCTGTCTAGCACCCACACTCAAGATAAGCGCACACACATAGAGTTGCTCTGTACATCTGCTCCACATACACACTCACGGTGACACACACGGCCCATCCATCCATCCATCCATCCATCCATCCATCCATCCATCCATCCATCCATCCATCCATCCATCCATCCATCCATCCATCTTCCTCCGCTTATCCGGGACCGGGTCGCGGGGGGGCAGCAGTCTAAGCAGAGATGCCCAGACTTCCCTCTCTCCAGCCACTTCCTCTAGCTCCCCCGGGGGGATGCCGAGGCGTTCCCAGGACAGTCGAGAGACATAGTCCCTCCAACGTGTTCTGGGTCTTCCCCGAGGCCTTTTCCCGGAGGGACATGCCCGAAACACCTCCCGTGGAAGGCGCCCAGGAGGCATCCGAAATAGATGCCCGAGCCACGCCAGCTGGCCCCTCTCGATGTGGAGGAGCAGCGGATCTACTCTGAGCTCCTCCCGAGTGACTGAACTTCTCACCCTATCTCTAAGGGAGCGCCCAGCCACCCTGCGAAGGAAGCTCATTTCGGCCGCCTGTATCCGGGATCTTGTCCTTTCGGTCATGACCCAAAGCTCAAAGGCCATAGGTGAGAGTAGGAACGTAGATCGACCAGTAAATTGAGAGCTTTGCCCTTTGGCTCAGCTCCCTCTTCACTATGACGGACCGGTACATCGACCGCATTACTGCAGAGGCTGCACCGATCCGCCTGTCGATCTCCCGTTCCATCCTCCCCTCGCTCGTGATTGAGACCCCGAGATACTTGAACTCCTCCACTTGGGGAAGGAGCTCTCCACCAACCTGAAGTGGGCTAACCACCTTTTTGCGGCTAAGGACCATGGCCTCGGACTTGGAGGTGCTGATCTTCATCCCAGCTGCTTCTTCACACTCGGCTGCAAACCTTCCCAGTGCATGCTGAAGGTCTTGGCCTGATGGAGCCAACAGGACAACATCATCGGCAAAAAGCAGAGACGAGATCCTGTGGTCCCCAAACCAGACTCCCTCCAGCCCCTGGCTGCTCCTAGAAATTCTGTCCATAAAAATAATGAACAGAACCGGTGACAAAGGGCAGCCTTGCCGGAGTCCAACATGCACCGGAAACAGGTCTGACTTACTGCCGGCAATGCGAACCAAACTCCTGCTCCGTGCATACAGAGATCGCGCCGCCCTCAACAGCGGGCCTCGGACCCCATACTCCCGGAGCACCCCCCACAGAGTGCAGCGAGGGACACGGTCGAATGCCTTCTCCAAATCCACAAAGCACATGTGGACCGGTTGGGCAAACTCCCATGATCCCTCCATCACCCTGTAGAGGGTATAGAGATGGTCCAGTGTTCC
>JACRUU010000017.1:6493796-6498796 GCA_030449085.1 Kryptopterus vitreolus
ATAAACAAACACACACACACACAACACATACCTTTAAACACACCCAACACACACACACACACACATTTATAACCAACACACACACACACACACACCACACAACACACACACACACACACACACATTATAACACAAACACACAACACACAATTTAACAAACACACACACCACACACACCCACATTATAACAACACCCACACACACACCTTTTAAAACAAACACCACACATTTATAAACAAACACCACAACATTTATAAACAAACACCACACACCACACCACATAAAACAACAAACACCCAAAATTTATAAACAAACACACACACACATTTATAAACAAACAAAACACACACACACATTTATAAACAAACATACACACACACATTTATAAACAAACAAAACACACACATTTATAAACAAACACACACAAACACACACTTTATAACAAACAAACACACACACACACACACACACACACACACACATTTAAAACACACACACACATTTATAAACAAACAAAACACACACCCACACACACACACACACATATAACAAACACAACACACACACACACACACAACCCACACACACACACACACACACACACACACACACACATTTATAAACACACACACACACACACACCATAAAAACACACACACACACACACACACACACATAACACACACACATTACACACACACAACACACAAACACACATTTATAAACACACAACACACACACATTTATAAAACAAACAACACCACATTTATAAACAAAAAAAAACACACACACACAAACAAAACAAAATTTATCCACCCACCAAAACACACAACACACACACATTTAACACACACCCACACCCACATTTATACACAAACACACACACAAACACCACATTTTAAACAACACACACACACAATTTATAAACAACCACACACACATTTATAACAACACACCCACACACCATTTACACAATGTCAAACAAACACACACACATATAAACAAACACACACAAACACACATTTATAAACAAACAAACACACACACACACTTTATAACCACAACACACAGCATTTATAAACAACACACAACACATTTATAAAACAAAACACACATTTATACACAACACACACACACACCACACACATTTAAACAACACACCATACACACACACATGAACCCACATTTTTAAACAAACAAACACCCAAAACACACACACACACACAATTAAACAACACACACACATTTATAAACAAAAACACACCACACACACACACCACACCCATTTAGAAACAAACACACACACACACACAACATTTATAAACAAAACAACACACACATTATGTACACACACCAACACACACCCACACACACACATTTATAAACAAACAAACACACACACACATTTATAAACCACCCAACACACACATTTAAACCACACACACACAACCCACACCACACATTTATAAACACACACACACACACACAACACACAACACACCACACACCGACACACACACCCAGTTTATAAACAAACACACACACATTTATAAACACAACAAAACACACACACACATTTATACAACACAACACATACACACACACATTATAAAACAAACAAAACACACACACACACCCAATACATTTATAAAACAAACACACACACAACACACACACACACACACACATTTATAAACAACACAACACACACATTTATAAACAAACACACATTTATAAATTTATAACAAACAAAACACACACACACACACATTTAAACACACACACCACACACACACACACACATATACAATCACACACACACACCACACACACACACACATTTATAAACAAACAAAACACACACATTTATAAACCAAACACACACACACACACACATTTATAAACAAACAAACACACACACACACACACACATTTATAAACAAACACACACACACACCACACCACACTTTATAAACACACACACCACACACCACACACACACACACCACACACCACGCTGAGATCAGTCATGTCCATCACTCACTTGGCGAATTTGACGGTTGTGGCGTTGCGAGGAACAAATCCGGTGTGGAACTGAATCTGGAACATCTTCATCGAGGCCATCTACACCAAACACATTACATTAACACACACACACACACACACCACACACCCTACAATAACACCACTCTCAGCAGTGTGTGTGTGTGTGTGTGTGTGTGTGTGCCTTAGCCTGCAGGCGTCCTCCGAGCGTGGCCCGAGCGTGGTAGATGATCACCAGCACGTCTCCCTGCACCAACACGTTGAGGGGAATCTCAGCTCTGCCATCCTCACTCTTAAAATCCCTGCACACACCCACACACACACACACACACACACCACACACACACCGTCACTGTATTAGGGAAACCCAGAGCCGGGGGTTGTGGGTCATGTGACTGGCCTCATCCTGTCGTATTCCTGCGAGGTGGTGGCGACTCGCTCGTCTCCTGCGTACACCTCACAGAAGGGTCTGCAGCCGTTCCTCTGCTTGTTGAAGAGCGGCACGGGCGTCATGACGATGGAGCGCAGCATTATGGGCTTGCTGTGGGGGATTATGGGCTCCTCCGCCATCATGTCACACATGTACTCAATATATCTGCAATCAATAATCAATAAACACACACACACACACACACACACACACACACACAATGTGTAACCGAGTCAGCCAGCAGGGGGCGCCAGAGACTATTACACAAACACATGCTGATCCTGGCGTGTGTGTATGTGTGTGTGTGTGTGTGTGTGTGTGTGTGTGTGTGTGTGTGTGTGCGCATGTGTGTGTATATGAAAGAGTCATGTCTTCATGTTAAAGAACATCATGTCATCACACACACACACACACACACACACACACACACACACACACACTCCATGAAATGTGTTTATAGTGAGGTCATGTGACCCACCTATTTATTTACATTAAAATAGAGCGATATTTATACATCATTGAAAGTGTATTGATCTCTCTCTCTCTCTCTCTGTCTCTATCTCTCCTATCTCTCTCTCTCTCTCTCTCTCACTCCCTCTCTCCCTCTGTCGCTCCCACTCTCTCTCTCACTCTCTCTCACTCTCTCACTCTCTCTCTCTCCCTCTGTCTCTCTCTCACTCCCTCTGTCTCTCTCTCCCTCTGTCTCCCTCTCTCCCGCTCTCTCTCCTCTCTCTCCCTCTGTCTCTCTCTTCTCTCTCTCTCCTCTCTCTTCTCTCTCTCCCTCTCCTCTCTCTCCTCTCACTCTCTCGTCTCCTCCCTCTCTCCTCTCTCCCTCTGTTCTCACTCTCACTCTGTTCACTCCCTCTCTCTGTCGCTCACTCACTCTTTCTCTGTCTCCCTCTCTCTCTCTCCCTCTCTCTCTTCTCCCTCGCTCTCCCTCTGTCTCCCCCTCTCACTCTCTCTCTCCTGTCTCTCTCACTCTTTGTCCCCCTCTCTCTCTCATCTCAGTGGCAGAGAAAAACCACACACTTACACAGAACTGAGGGCCAGATGAGCTACACACTGCTGCAGGAAACCCACACACACACACACACACACACATTCTTCCCCTCTGTGCGTGCGTGTGTGTGTGTGTGTGTGCGTGTGCGTGTGTGTGTGTGTGTGTGTGCATGTGTGTGTGTGTGTTTTCAAGGCGAAAGTTCAGGCTTGTAAAATACAAATAAGTAAATCCATCTTTGCCCATGATGACTCCAGTGTCGGTCATTCTGAACAGGTGTGTGTGTGTGTGTGTGTGTGTGTGTGTGTGTGTGTTACCGCTTGTGTGATGGTGTGATCCCCGGGGGACAGCGCTTCATGCTGAACATGTAAACCGCAGCCTCGGCCGTGGAGAAGAGACGACAGAAACACAGGAACGAACACACTGCTACAGCCGACACTGCAACGCACGTCCATCCTACACACACACACACACACACACACACACACACACACACACACACACACGTTAGGAGCTTCTGCTTCCCCACATGCAGAACATCAGGGAGAAATAAGTGTGTGTGTGTGTGTGTGTGTGTGTGTGTGTGTGTGTGTGTGTGTACCAAGCAGTGCACGATGCAGATGTTCCTCTGGTCCTGTTTGAGCCACTGGTGCATGTTCTTACACACGCTGTACAAACTGGTCAGAGTGGGAGCGCGTCGTACCTGCCAACCACACTCCCACACCTACACACACACACACACACACACACACAACACACACACACACATAAATAAACACTTCATGTGTGCATCTCATATATGTGTGTATGAGTGTATAGGTTAGTGTGTGTGTGTGTGTGTGTGTGTGTGTCTGACCCGGTTATGGAAGCGAGCCGGTCTGTACGAGCGTCTAGACAGGTTATACACGGCGTAGTGACCCGCGTGCCGAGAGTCCAGATACAGACGCACATCCTCGATGTTGTTCTTAATCGCTGACTCCACCCCTTCAGCTGGGAACGACATCACTACACACACACACACACACACACACACACACATTTTACATTAAAGCTGGTAACTATTCATTACAACCATGTGTGTGTGTGTGTGTGTGTGTGTGTGTGTGTTTAGCATAAACACTTACCTGCTATTCTGGAGGTGATGTAAGACAGGTCCAGATCTCCCTTAGCATAGCTAACACACACACACACACACACACACACACCCACACACCACACACACACACACACACACACAGTCATTGCAAGGTTAAAATGTCACCATTTTCTCAGAAGAACATCCTAATGTGAATCTGGAATACACCATGACGTCATGGCATGACATCCCATAATTATCATCAGTAGAACATTCCTACAAACATCTACAACCCTGAGTGTACAGTGTAACACTAACAGGACAAACACTACACTCCTGTTGTTCACCTGCAGGGGGAGCTCATCAGCTGTGTGTGTGTGTGTGTGTGTGTGTGTGTGTGTGTGTACACGGAACCTCTTATAAAATAACCTTTTAATTATAAGAGTAATCAATTA
>JACRUU010000017.1:6506296-6508796 GCA_030449085.1 Kryptopterus vitreolus
TGAGTTGGTAGAAGACGGTGTAGCTGGTCTGGTTTTCAGGGATAGTGATAGAGTGATAGAGTGATAGAGTGATGGAGTGATAGAGTGATACTGACGGATGAGTTGGTGGAAGACGGTGTAGCGGGTCTGGTTTTCAGGGATGGTGATAGAGTGATAGAGTGATAGAGTGATACGAGTGATGAGTGATGGTGACGGATGCGTTGGTAGAAGACGGTGTAGCGGGTCTGGTTTTCAGGGATGGTGATAGAGTGATAGAGTGATAGAGTGATAGAGTGATCGAGTGATGGAGTGATGGAGTGAGGTTGGGAGTGATGATGATAGTGATAGAGGGATGGTGATACTGTGAGGGTGGTAGTGATTGATGTTTTGTAGCGGGTCTGGTTTTCAGGGATAGTGATAGAGTGATAGAGTGATAGAGAGTGATTAGAGATGGAGTGATACTGACGGATATGAGTTGGTGGAAGACGGTGTTTGTTTGTTTAGCTTTGTGTAGCGGGGGGTTCTGGTTATTCAGGATAGTGATAGGTGTGGAGTGATAGAGTGTGGAGTGATACTGACGGATGAGTTGGTGGAAGACGGTGTAGCGGGTCTGGTTTTCAGGGATGGTGATAGAGTGATAGAGTGAGAGAGTGATAGAGTGATACTGACGGATGAGTTGGTAGAAGACGGTGTAGCGGGTCTGGTTTTCAGGGATGGTGATAGAGTGATGTAGTGATAGAGTGATAGAGTGATGGAGTGATACTGACGGATGAGTTGGTAGAAGACGGTGTAGCGGGTCTGGTTTTCAGGGATAGAGTGATGGAGTGATAGAGTGATAGAGTGATAGATGATGAGTGAGTGATAGAGTGATAGAGTGATTAGAGTGATGGAGTGATGGAGTGATGGAGTGAGGAGTGTAGAGTGATGGAGTGATGGAGATGATGATGGAGTGATGGAGTGATGGAGTGATACTGACGGATGAGTTGGTAGAAGACGGTGTAGGTGTAGCGGGTCTGGTTTTCAGGGATGGTGATAGAGTGATGGAGTGATGGAGTGATGAGTGAGAGTGATGGTGATGAGTGATATAGAGTGATAGACGTGATAGTGCTGGAGGATCGTTTTGATAGCGTGGTTTTCATGGAGTGATGGAGTGATGGAGTGATGGAGTGATGGAGTGATGGAGTGATGGAGTGATACTGACGGATGAGTTGGTAGGAAGACGGTGTGTAGCGGGTCTGGTTTTCAGGGATAGGTGATAGAGTGATAGAGTGTGATGGAGTGATGGAGTGATGGATGATGGAGTGATGGAGTGAGTGATAGAGTGATACTGAGTGATACTGACGGATGAGTTGGTAGAAGACGGTGTAGCGGGTCTGGTTTTCAGGGATGGTGAGAGTGATAGAGTGATAGAGTGATAGAGTGATGGAGAGTGATGGAGTGATGGAGTGAGGATGATACTGACGGATGAGTTTGGTAGAAGACGGTGTAGCGGGTCTGGTTTTCAGGGATGGTGATGGAGTGATGGAGTGATAGAGTGATAGAGTGATAGAGTGATAGAGTGATAGAGTGATGGAGTGATGGAGTGATGGAGTGATGGAGTGATGAGTGATGGGATGGAGTGATGGAGTGATGAGTGATACTGACGGATGAGTTGGTAGAAGACGGTGTAGCGGGTCTGGTTTTCAGGGATAGTGATAGAGCAGAGTGATAGAGTGATGATGAGTGATAGAGTGATAGAGTGATGAGTGATAGAGTGATGTAGTGATAGAGTGATAGAGTGATACTGATGGATGAGTTGGTAGAAGACGGTGTTGTTTGTTTTTTTTTTTTTTGTAGCGGGGTCTGGTTTTTCAGGGATGTGATAGAGTGATAGAGTGATAGAGTGATGGAGTGATGGAGTGATGGTGTGATGGTGATGGAGTGATAGAGTGATAGAGTGATGGAGTGATACTGACGGATGAGTTGGTAGAAGACGGTGTGTTTTTGTAGCGGGTCTGGTTTTCAGGGATGGTGATAGAGTGATGGAGTGATGGAGTGATGGAGTGATGGATGTGAGTGGAGTGATGGAGTGATGGAGTGATGGAGTGATACTGACGGATGAGTTGGTAGAAGACGGTGTAGCGGGTCTGGTTTTCAGGGATGGTGATAGAGTGATAGAGTGATGAGTGAGAGTGATGGAGTGATGGAGTGATGATGTGAGTGGAGTGATGGAGTGATGGAGTGATGAGTGATGGGTGAAGTGAGAGTGATGATGAGTGATTGATGTATGAAGTGATGGAGTGATGGAGTGATACTGACGGATGAGTTGGTAGAAGACGGTGTAGCGGGTCTGGTTTTCAGGGATAGAGTGATGGAGTGATAGAGTGATAGAGTGATGGAGTGGAGTGGAGTGAGAGTGATAGAGTGATGGTTAGTGATGGAGTGATGGAGTGAGTGATGATGATAGAGTGATAGAGTGTAGAGTGATAGAGTGATGAGAGTGATGGAGTGATAGAGGCTGACGGATGAGTTGGTAGAAGAC
>JACRUU010000017.1:6516296-6526296 GCA_030449085.1 Kryptopterus vitreolus
TGTGGTGACGCAGTGATGTGGTGTAACATTGGTGTGACGCAGTGATGGTGGTGTAACAGCGATGTGACGCAGTGATGGTGGTGTAACAGCGATGTGACGCAGTGATGGTGGTGTAACAGTGGTGTGACGCAGTGATGGTGGTGTAACAGTGGTGTGACACAGTGATGGTGGTGTAACAGTGGTGTGACGCAGTGATGGTGGTGTAACAGTGGTGTGACACAGTGATGGTGGTGTAACAGCGATGTGACGCAGTGATGGTGGTGTAACAGTGGTGTGACGCAGTGATGGTGGTGTAACAGTGGTGTGACGCAGTGATGGTGGTGTAACATTGGTGTGACAGTGATGGGGGTGTAACAGTGGTGTGACGCAGTGATGGTGGTGTAACAGTGGTGTGACAGTGATGGGGGTGTAACAGTGGTGTGACGCAGTGATGGTGGTGTAACAGTGATGTTACGCAGTGATTGTGGTGTAACATTGGTGTGACGCAGTGATGGTGGTGTAACAGTGGTGTGACGCAGTGATGGTGGTGTAACACCATGAAGTAACAGAGCGAGGTAAGGGAGTGGTGTAACGCAGTGAGGTAACAGTAGTGTAATGCAGTGATGTAAAGGCGGTGGTGTAAGGTGGTGAAGATGAGTGGAGAACGCAATGATGAGGTAACACAGTGATGGAAGTGTAATGTGGTACGGTAATTCAGTGATGGTGGTGTAACGCTGATGTAACACGGTGGTGGTGGTGTAACACAGTGATGGTGTAACAATGAGGAAGCGCAGCAATGGCGGTGTAACAGTGAGGAAATGCAGTTATGACAGTGTACTGCGGTGAGGTAACATGGTGACAGTGATGTAATGTGGTGAGGTAAATCAGTGATGGTGTAACACTGAGGTAACTCAGTGATGTGGATGATGTAATGTGGTGAGGGTGGTGTAATGGTGGTGTGACGCGGTGAGGGTTTTGTAATGGTGATATGACATGGTGAGGGTGATGTAATGGTAGTGTGACATGGGGAGGGTGGTGGAAATGGTGTGATGCGGTGAGGGTGGTGTAGTGTTGAGTGATGGTGGTGTGACACGGTGAGGGTGGTGTAATAATGATGTGACATGGTGAGGGTGGTGTAATGGTGGTGTGACACGGGGAGGGTGGTGTAATGGTGATGTGACGTGGTGAAGGTGGTGTAATGGTGGTGTGACACGGGGAGGGTGGTGTAATGGTGATGTGACATGGGGAGGGTGGTGTAATGGTGTGTGACATGGTGAGGGTGGTGTAATGGTGGTGTGATGCGGTGAGGGTGGTGTAATGGTAGTGTGACGGTGAGTGATGGTGGCGTGACGCGGTGAGGGTGGTGTAATGGTGGTGTAATGCGTGACGCGGTGAGGGTGGTGTAATGGTGGCGTGACGCGGTGAGGGTGGTGTAATGGTGGTGTGACGCGGTGAGGGTGGTGTAATGGTGAGTCGTGGTGGTGTGATGCGGTGAGGGTGGTGTAATGGTGTCGTGATGCGGTGAGGGTGGTGTAATGTTGTCGTGACGCGGTGAGGGTGGTGTGACGTGGTGAGGGTGGGGGTGTGGGATTTAATGGTGGTGTGACACAGTGAGGGTGGTGTAATGGTGGCGTGACGCGGTGAGGGTGGTGTAATGGTGTCGTGATGCGGTGAGGGTGGTGTAATGGTGTCGTGACGCGGTGAGGGTGGTGTGACGTGGTGAGGGTGATTTAATGGTGGTGTGACACGGTGAGGGTGGTGTAATGGTGATGTGACATGGTGAGGGTGGTGTAATGGTGAGTGATGGTGGTGTGATGCGGTGAGGGTGGTGTGACACCAGGGTGAGGGTGGTGTAATGGTGATGTGACATGGGGAGGGTGGTGTAATGGTGATGTATTGGTGATGTGACATGGTGAGGGTGTTGTAATGGTGATGTGACATGGTGAGGCGGTGTAATGCTGATGTGGCATGGTGAGGATGATGTATTGGTGATGTAATGGTGAGGGTGATGTATTGGTGACATGGTGAGGGTGGTGTAATGGTGGTGTGTGGTGTAGGGTGGTGTATTAGTGATGTATTGGTGAGGACGTGGTGTAGGGTAGTGTAATGTATTGGTGATGTGACGTGGTGAGGGTGATGTATTGGTGATGTGACGTGGTGAGGGTGATGTATTGGTGATGTATTGGTGATGTATTGGTGATGTGATGTGTGAGGGTGATGTGTATTGGTGATGTGATGTGGTGAGGGTGGTGTATTGGTGATGTGTTATTGGTGATGTGATGTGGTGAGGGTGATGTATTCGGTGATGTATTGGTGATGTATTGGTGATGTACGTGGTGAGGGTGATGTATTAGTGATGTAATGGTGATGTATTGGTGATGTGACGTGATGGGTAATGTGTGCAGGGTGATGTGTCATTGGGTATTGATGTGGTGCGGGTTATTCATGTGAGTGAGGGTGTGTATGTGATGTGGTGATGTATGTATTGGTGATGTATGTGGGCGGTGATGTGATTGGTGATGTGGTGAGGGTGATGTATTGGTGATGTGACGTGGTGAGGGTGATGTATTAGTGATGTATTGGTGATGTGATGTGGTGAGGGTGGTGTAATGGTGATGTATTAGTGATGTGATGTGAGGGTGATGTATTAGTGATGTATTGGTGATGTGAGGGGTGAGGGTGACGTGGTGAGGGTGATGTTTATGATGTATTTGTGATGTGGAGGGTGATGTATTAGTGATGTATTGGTGATGTGGTGAGGGTGATGTATTGGTGATGTGATGGTGATGTGATGATTAGTGATGTAGTGATGGTGATGTGATGTGATTGTGTATGTGTATGGTGATGTGATGTGGTGAGGTGATTATTAGTGATGTGACGTGGTGTAGGGTGATGTATTAGTGTGAGGTGTGATGGTGAATGAGTGGTATGTGACGTGGTGAGGGTGTGTATTGATGTATTGATGTATGATGTGTGGGTAGGGTGATTATATGTAATGTGGTGTATGTGGTGAGTGATGTAGTGAGGGTGGTGTATTGTGATGTGGTGATGTGTGGTGATGTGGGTGATGTGGTGAGGGTAATGTATTGGTGATGTGACGTGGTGAGGGTGATGTATTGGTGATGTGACGTGGTGAGGGTGGTGTATTGGTGATGTATTGGTGATGTGATGTTGTGGTGAGGGTGGTGTATTGGTGATGTGATGTATTGGTGATGTGATGGTGGTGACGTGGTGAGGGTTGTATTGTGATGTATTGGTGATGTGGTGAGGGTGATGTATTAGTGATGTATTGGTGATGTGACGTGGTGAGGGTGATGTATTAGTGATGTATTGGTGATGTATTGGTGATGTGATGTGGTGAGGGTGATGTATTCGTGATGTATTGGTGATGTAACGTGGTGAGGGTGATGTATTGGTGATGTATTAGTGATGTATTGGTGATGTGAGGGGGAAGGGTGACGTGGTGAGGGTGATGTATTGGTGATGTGATGTGGTGAGGGTGATGTATTGGTGATGTATTAGTGATGTATTGGTGATGTGATGATGTGAGGGTGGTGTATTGGTGATGTATTGGTGATGTGGTGAGGGTGATGTATTGGTGATGTAACGTGGTGAGGGTGATGTATTAGTGATGTATTGGTGATGTGACATGGTGAGGCGGTGTAATGGTGATGTATTAGTGATGTGATGTGGTGAGGGTGATGTGATTAGTGATGTATTGGTGATGTATTGGTGATGTGATGTGGTGAGGGTGGTGTATTGGTGATGTATTGGTGATGTGACGTGGTGAGGGTGATGTATTAGTGATGTATTTGTGATGTGGTGAGGGTGATGTATTAGTGATGTATTGGTGATGTGGTGAGGGTGATGTATTGGTGATGTGACGTGGTGAGGGTGATGTATTGGTGATGTATTATTGATGTATTGGTAATGTGACGTGGTGAGGGTGATGTATTAGTGATGTAATGGTGATGTATTGGTGATGTGATGTAGTGAGGGTGGTGTATTGGTGATGTATTGGTGATGTGATGTGGTGAGGGTGATGTATTAGTGATGTATTGGTGATGTGATGTGATGTGAGGGTGGTGTATTGGTGATGTATGTGGTGGTGGGTGGTGTGATTGGTGATGTATTGGTGATGTGATGTGTGAGGGTGGTGTATTGGTGATGTGATGTGGTGAGGGTGATGTGTATGTAGTGATGTAATGGTGATGTGATGTGGTGATGTGATGTATGTGTGATTAGTGAGTTGGTGTGGTGTGTATTGGTAATGGTGATGTATTGGTGATGTGATGTGGTGAGGGTGATGTATTATTGATGTATTGGTAATGTGACGTGGTGAGGGTGATGTATTAGTGATGTAATGGTGATGTATTGGTGATGTGATGTGGTGAGGGTGGTGTATTGGTGATGTGTATTGGTGATGTGATGTGTGGTGATGTGTATGGTGGTGTATTGGTGATGTATTGGTGATGTGACGTGGTGAGGGTAATGTATTGGTGATGTACGTGTGGTGTATTGTGGGTGTGCGTGTATGGGATGTATTGGTGATGTGGTGAGGGTGATGTATTAGTGGTAGATGTAATGGTGATGTGGGTTTGGTGATGTAATTGTAATGTGATGTGGTGAGGGTGATGTATTAGTGATGTATTGGTGATGTGATGTGGTGAGGGTGGTGTATTGGTGATGTGATGTGGTGGTGGTGATGTATTGGTGATGTATTGGTGATGTGATGTGGTGAGGGTGATGTATTAGGTGAATGTGACGTGGTGATGAGGGTGTGGTGTGGATGTGATGTAGTGTGGTGTATTGGTGATGTATGGTGTGTGATGTGGTGAGGGTGATGGTGATGTGTAGTGATGTATGGGATGGTGATGTGATATTGGTGATGTGATGTGGTGAGGGTGATGTATTATGTGATGTATTGGTGATGTGGTGGTGAGGGTGATGTATTGGTGATGTATTATTGATGTATTGGTGATGTGATGTGGTGAGGGTGATGTATTAGTGATGTAATGGTGATGTATTGGTGATGTGACGTGGTGAGGGTGGTGTATTGGTGATGTGATGTAGTGAGGGTGGTGTATTTGTGATGTATTGGTGATGTGACGTGGTGAGGGTGGTGTATTGGTGATGTATTGGTGATGTGATGTGTAGGGTGGTGTATTGGTGATGTGATGTAGTGAGGGTGGTGTATTTGTGATGTATTGGTGATGTGACGTGGTGAGGGTAATGTATTGGTGATGTGACGTGGTGAGGGTAATGTATTGGTGATGTGACGTGGTGAGGGTGGTGTATTGGTGATTATTGGTGATGTGTGAGTGGGGTGGTGTATTTGTGATGTATTGGTGATGTGGTGCTAGGGTGGTGTGATTGGTGATGTATTGGTGATGTGATGTTGTGAGGGTGGTGTATTGGTGATGTATTGGTGATGTGATGTGGTGAGGGTGATGTATTAGTGATGTATTGGTGATGTATTGGTGATGTGACGTGGTGAGGGTGGTGTATTGGTGATGTGATGTAGTGAGGGTGGTGTATTTGTGATGTATTGGTGATGTGATGTGGTGAGGGTGGTGTATTGGTGATGTGATGTAGTGAGGGTGGTGTATTTGTGATGTATTGGTGATGTGATGTGGTGAGGTTATGTATTATTGGTGATGATGTGAATGGTGTATGTTGTGGTGATGTATTGGTGATGTGAGGGTGGTGTATTGTGGTATTGGTGATGATGTAGTGAGGGTGGTGTATTTGTGATGTATTGGTGATGTGTCGGATGTGGTGAGGGTGATGGGATGTGGTGAGTTATGGTATGGTGATGGTGAGGGTGATGTATTAGTGGTGTATTGGTGATGTGATGTGGTGAGGGTGGTATTGGTGATGTATTGTTGATGTATTGGTGATGTGACGTGGTGAGGGTGGTGTATTGGTGATGTGATGTGTTGTGATGTGATATTGATGTGGTGATGTATTGGTGATGTGATGGTGATGTGATGGTGATGTACCCCCCCTCCCCCTCCCCCTGTACACCGTGACATTTGTGCATCATTAGCGCGCGCCCAGGTGTATCAGGTGACTCATGATCCGCGTCATCACGCTGAACTTGTTATCCAGAAGCTACATACATTATCCGCCTCGCGCAGGTACGCTGGGTGTAATCAGCGTGTGTGTGTGCAGTGCGCGGTTATAACGCCCCTGTGAGCGGGTGTAGGGATGTGAAACGTGTCTCCCTGCGGCACTTATAACCGGTTACACCGCGGTTAGCATTAGCACTAGCATGTATAAGTGTATGTGATCTCCTCACCCTCAGCGATCACACGCTTAATGCGGAGCTTCATGTCTCCGAGTTCCACCACCTGACCCACAAAGTCATGCTGATCCCGACTGGCACCGGAACCGCTACCGGCCAGGAAACCCAGCGCGGACTGGAACAGGGACATGACGATCCGCTACGGCGTCCCCGCTGTGGAAAATCCCCCCCCCAGCACAGGCAGCCCGAGCTCGGCTACACCGCACCGCAGCACCGCTCCGCACCGCACAAACAACACGCAGTGTTCCCGCAGCGTTCCCGCAGTGTTCCCGCAGTGTTCCTGAGCTCCGGAGCCGCTTCAGCACGCAGCCATTTTACTCTCATCACAAGCCGCTCCGCTCACTTCCGTGTTTAGCGTGACGCCGTGACGCTGACATGTAACGTGCTTACGTCACCGCGTGCGTCCAGCGAAAACCCAGTTACAGTTTTTAACACCCTGTTACCGTTACACTCAATTCAAATTCATTCAAACCTATCACTGCGTTACACACTATATTACTGCATTACATACTACTATATCACTGCATTACACTATATCACTGTGTTACACACTATATCACTGCGTTACACACTATATTACTGCGTTACATACTACTATATTACTGCATTACACTATATCACTGCGTTACACACTATATCACTGCGTTACACACTATATTACTGCATTACATAGTACTATATTACTGCATTACATACTACTATATTACTGCGTTACACACTATATTACTGCATTACATAGTACTATATTACTGCATTACATATCTACTATATTACTGCATTACACTATATCACTGCGTTACACACTATATCACTGCGTTACACACTATATTACTGCATTACATACTACTATATTACTGCATTACACTATATCACTGCGTTACACACTATATCACTGCGTTACACACTATATCACTGCGTTACACACTACTATATTACTGCATTACACTATACTCACTCACGTTACACACTATATTACTGCATATACTGCACTGCACACTGCTTACACTACTACTATCAACACTCTTTACAACAAACACTATACACGCATTACACTATATCACTGCGTTACACACTATATATTACTGCTTACACTATCACACTGCATTACACTACTACTGCATTACACTACTGCATTACACTATAATCACTCACTGGCGTTACACACTATATCACTGCGTTACATACTACTATATTACTGCATTACTGCATTACACTATCACTGCGTTACACACTATAGCACTCACTCTATCACTGCGTTACACACTATATCACTGCGTTACACACTATATCACTGCGTTACACACTATATTACTGCGTTACATACTACTATATTACTGCATTACACTATATCACTGCGTTACATATACACTATTACACTATATCACTGCACACTATATCACTGCGTTACACACTACATACACTATATCATTACACACTATATCACTGCATTACACACTACTATATTACTGCATTACACTATATCACTGCGTTACACACTATATCACTGCATTACATTACACTATGCTGCATACACTATATCACTGCATTACACACTATATCACTGCGTTACACACTATATCTGCATTACATTACTGCATTACACTATATCACTTGCGTTACACACTACTGCGTATACTTACTGCACACTATACACTACACACTATCACTGCGTTACACACTATATCACTGCATTACACTATATCACTGTGTTACACACTATATCACTGCGTTACACACTATATTACTGCATTACATACTACTATATTACTGCATTACACTATATCACTGCGTTACACACTATATCACTGCGTTACACACTATATTACTGCATTACATACTACTATATTACTGCATTACATACTACTATATCACTGCATTACTGCCTTACTATATCACTGCGTTACACACTATATTACTGCGTTACATACTACTATATTACTGCATTACACTATCACTGCGTTACACACTATATCACTGCATTACACACTATATCACTGCGTTACACACTACTATATTACTGCATTACATACTACTATATCACTGCATTACACTATATCACTGCGTTACACACTATATCACTGCATTACACTATATCACTGCGTTACACACTATATTACTGCATTACATACTACTATATCACTGCATTACACTATATCACTGCGTTACACACTATATCACTGCGTTACATACTACTATATCATTACACTATATCCACGCATTACACTATATCACTGCGTTACACACTATATCACTGCATTACACACTACTACACTGCGTTACATATTACTGCATTACACTATATCACTGCATTACACTATATCACTGCGTTACACACTATATTACTGCATTACATACTACTATATTACTGCATTACACTATATCACTGCGTTACACACTATATCACTGCATTACACTATATCACTATATTACTGCATTACACACTACTATATTACACTGCGTTACACACTATATCACTGCATTACACACTAGTACTATATCACTGCATTACACTATATCACTGCCGTTACACACTATACACTACACACTATATTACTGCATTACATACTACTATATTACTGCATTACACTATATCACTGCGTTACACACTATATCACTGCGTTACACACTATATCACTGCGTTACACACTATATCACTGCGTTACACACTATTATATTACTGCATTACATACTACTATATCACTGCATTACACTATATCACTGCGTTACACACTATATCACTGCGTTACATACTACTATATTACTGCATTACACTATATCACTGTTACACACTATACACTGCATTACACACTACTATATTACTGCATTACACTATATCACTCACTATTACACTGCTATATCACTGTTACACACTATATCACTGCGTTACACACTATATCACTATATCACTGCATTTACACACTATATCACTGCGTTACACACTATATTACTGCATTACATACTACTATATTACTGCATTACACTATATCACTGCGTTACACACTATATCACTGCGTTACACTACTATATTACACTCCGTTACACACTATATCACTGCATTACACACTACTATATTACTGCATTACACTATATCACTGCATTACACTATATACACTCCGTTACACACTATATCACTGCATATACACACTATATCACTGCGTTACACACTATATCACTGCGTTACATACTACATATTACTGCATTACATACTATATTACTGCATTACACTAATCACTGCGTTACACTATATACTACTATACTATATCACTGCGTTACACACTATATTACTGCATTACTATATCACTGCGTTACATACTACTATATTACTGCATTACACTATATCACTGCGTTACACACTATATCACTGCGTTACATACTACTATATCACTGCATTACACTATATCACTGCGTTACACACTATATCACTGCGTTACATACTACTATATTACTGCATTACACTATATCACTGCGTTACACACTATATCACTGCATTACACTATATCACTGCGTTACACACTATATTACTGCATTACATACTACTATATTACTGCATTACACTATATCACTGCATTACACTATATCACTGCGTTACACACTATATTACTGCATTACATATACTATATTACTGCATTACATACTACTATACTTGCATTACACTATATCACTGCGTTACACACTATACTCACTGCGTTACACACTATATCACTGCGTTACACA
>JACRUU010000017.1:6546296-6568796 GCA_030449085.1 Kryptopterus vitreolus
GTGTGTGTGCATGCAGTAGTGCACAATTTATTGGTTTTACACTGAATTTGAGATGGAATACGTGTGTGTATTGTGTGTGTGTGTGTGTGTGTGTGTATGTTTGTGTGTGTGTGTGTGTGTGAGATGTGTGTGTGTGTGTGTGTGTGAGATGTGTGTGTGTGTGTGTGTGTGATGTGTGTGAAACTGAAACTGTGGGGTCGATATGAATCAGTGCTGACAGTATCGCCGATCTTTCTACTGAAATTACTGAGAAGAAAAATATCATTCCTTCACACACACACACACACACAACACACACACACACACACGTATTCCATCTCAAATTCAGTGTAAAACCAAAGTTGATGTAATCCATGCTGAGGAGTCACTATATGTGGATCTCATTCCTTCTAGAACATTCTAAAACATAAATATAAACACACAAACATGCAGGTCAGTCTATAACAGATTCTAGAACCTCACAACACACACACACACACACACACAGGAATCTAGAACCCAGGGAACTTTTTTCTGAGAGGGTTACACCATTATTCCTTTCTTTAATGAGGGTTAGGGTTTATAAAATGATTATTAGTAGTATTATGATTGTTATTATAATATAATTATGATGTATTAAACACGTCTTATACTACATTAGTTTATTTTATTCTGCACCACACAGACACGTGGTCTTTTCTTTTCAAGTGATATATTAATGAACTTTATTACACTTTATTATATTCAGTCTTATTCAGAATGAAAAGATTTACTTTACGTATATGAATAAGTGTGAACTGTGAACTGGTGAGAAATCCAGTGTCATGTTATAATGATGTGGTTATAGTGATGATGGTTATAGTAATGTTATAATGATGGTGGTTATAGTGATGTTATAGTGATGCTATAGTGATGGTGGTTATATTAATGTTATAATGATGGTGGTTATAGTGATGATGGTTATAGTAATGATATAATGATGTGGTTATAGTGATGATGGTTATAGTAATGATATAATGATGTGGTTATAGTGATGATGGTTATAGTAATGTTATAGTGGTGGTTATGTGATGTTATAGTGATGCTATAGTGATGGTGGTTATAGTAATGTTATAATGATGGTGGTTATAGTGATGTTATAGTGATGCTATAGTGATGGTGGTTATAGTAATGTTATAATGATGGTGGTTATAGTGATGCTATAGTGATGCTATAGTGATGGTGGTTATAGTAATGTTATAATGATGGTGGTTATAGTGATGATGGTTATAGTAATGTTATAATGATGGTGGTTATAGTGATGTTATAGTGATGCTATAGTGATGGTGGTTATAGTAATGTTATAATGATGGTGGTTATAGTGATGATGGTTATAGTAATGTTATAATGATGGTGGTTATAGTGATGTTATAGTGATGCTATAGTGATGGTGGTTATAGTAATGTTATAATGATGGTGGTTATAGTGATGATGGTTATAGTAATGTTATAATGATGGTGGTTATAGTGATGTTATAGTGATGGTGGTTATAGTGATGTTATAGTGATGCTATAGTGATGGTGGTTATAGTAATGTTATAATGATGGTGGTTATAGTGATGATGGTTATAGTAATGTTATAATGATGGTGGTTATAGTGATGATGGTTATAGTAATGATATAATGATGTGGTTATAGTGATGATGGTTATAGTAATGTTATAATGATGGTGGTTATAGTGATGATGGTTATAGTAATGTTATAATGATGGTGGTTATAGTGATGTTATAGTGATGCTATAGTGATGGTGGTTATAGTAATGTTATAATGATGGTGGTTATAGTGATGATGGTTATAGTAATGTTATAATGATGGTGGTTATAGTGATGTTATAGTGATGCTATAGTGATGGTGGTTATAGTAATGTTACAGTGATGGTGGTTATATTAATGTTAATAGTGATATAGCGATGGTGGTTATATTAATGTTATAGTGATGGTGGTTAAATTAATGTTATAGTGACGGTAATAGTGATATAGTGATGGTAGTTATATTAATGTTACAGTGATGGTGGTTATAGTGATGATATAGTGATGGTGGTTATAGTGATGTTATAGTGATGGTGGTTATAGTGATGTTATAGTGATGGTGGTTATAGTGATGTTATAGTGATGGTTATAGTGATGATATAGTGATGGTAGTTATAAGAATGTGGTTATAGTAATGTTATGGTGATGGTGTTTATAGTTAAGGTGGATATAGTGATGGTTATAGTGATGTTATAGTGATGGAGGTTATAGTGATGTTATAGTGATGGTGGTTATAGTGTTATAGTGATGGTGGTTATAGTGATGTTATAGTGATGGTGGTTATAATGATGCTATAGTGATGGTTATAGTGATGGTGGTTATAGTGATGGTGGTTATCGTTATGGCGGATATAGTGATGGTTATAGTGATGTTATAGTGATGATGGTTATAGTGATGTTATAGTGATGGTGGTTATAGTGATGGTGGTTATAATGATGCTATAGCGATGGTTATAGTGACGGTGGTTATAGTGACGGTGGTTATAGTTATGGTGGATATAGTGATGGTTATAGTGATGTTATAGTGATGGTGGTTATAATGATGCTATAGCGATGGTTATAGTGACGGTGGTTATAGTTATGGTGGATATAGTGATGTTATAGTAATGTTATAGTTATATGTGGTATAGTGATAGTGATGGTTATAGTAATGATGTGTATAGTGGTATAGTGGTGGTGGTTATAGTATAGATGGTGGTTATAGTGATGGTGGTTATAGTGATGTTATAGTAATGGTGGTTATAATGATGCTATAGTGATGGTTATAGTGATGGTGGTTATCGTTATGGCGGATATAGTGATGGTTATAGTGATGTTATAGTAATGATGGTTATAGTGATGTTAGAGTGATGGTGGTTATAGTGATGGTGGTTATAATGATGCTATAGCGATGGTTATAGTGACAGTGGTTATAGTTATGGTGGATATAGTGATGTTATAGTGATGTTATAGTGATGATGGTTATAGTGATGGTTATAGTGAAGATAAGAATGGTGATGTGGATAATTTCAATAATCCACTCTTCATTCAGATTCTGAAAGAATTGAGAATTTCAGTATGAAGTGTGTACACCACTCTCACCACTTCAGAATGTGTGTGTGTGTGTGTGTGTGTGTGTGTGTGTGTTTCACTCAGAGTTTCACTCTCACTTTCATGGAGACCAAAAAGATTTAAGAAATCTGTGCTTAACACACACACACACACATACACACACACACACACACACACAAACACAGACACACACACAGACACACACACACACACACACACACAGAGCTGTGATTATATTGAGGTGAGAGTGTGAACGTGGTGAAGATGTCCGAGATGATGAAGGTGGTGAAGACACAGTGATGGAGTATTACAGTAACAGTGATAAATAAAAGTGATATTTCCTATCAGATATAGACACTGATAAGAACTATTGGGCAGATTTTACTGCCGTGTGATTGGTCAGAAGCTGTTGTTGAGTTCTCTCTGATACAGTAGTGTTTCTATAGTAACCTATCAGAGTTAGAGCAGGAGCTGACACTGGAACATGGAGCTTTATGTGAATGCGGCTATATAACCTATATGTTACACACACACACACACACACACACACACACACACACACACATATATATATATATATGGGTTCCATCATGTTCTAGTTGACTCTCCTGACCTGCACCTGCTCCTCACTTCCCACTTTGTGTGTGTGTGGACACCACTTCTGTTTCTCTACTCATCACTTCCTGTTTCTGCTCCGGGGTTGGCTTCATGGTCTCGGTCATGTGACCTGCACCATACTGCTGCATTCACTGCAAATCTACAGCCTCAATTTACATATACCACACACACACACACACACACACACACACACACACACGGTTCCTCTCTGATGATGGAGACGTATCTCTCAGAGTTCCCCAGCACTGAACACAACATTAATCCAAAGCTACAGGAAACCTCCACCATGCTTCACTCTGACCTGACCTTCAGCACACTGCTGCCCTGACGTGTCACTGCTGGAAAGTAAGCACCATCCTCACCATCCCTCACCATCCCATCCCTCATCATCCTCACCATCCTCACCATCCTCGCCATCCTCAACATCCTCAACATCTTCATCATACTCACCATCCTCGCCATCCCTCATCATCCTCACCATCCTCACCATCCTCAACATCCTCATCATCTTCATCATACTCACCATCCTCGCCATACTCACCATCCTCACCAGTCATCATCCTCAACATCCATCAACATCCTCATCATCCTCGCCATCTTCATCATACTCACCATCCTCACCATCCATCAACATCCTCGCCATCCTCCTCATCCTCACCATCCTCACCATCCTCGCCAACATCATCCATCCTCACCATCCTCACCATCCTCACCATCCTCACCCCAACATCCTCATCCATCACTCATCCTCACACCATCCTCACCATCCTCAACCATCCTCACCATCCTCATCCTCACATCCTCATCCTCACCATCCATCAACATCCTCATCCATCCTCAACATCCTCAACATCCTCAACATCCTCAACATCCTCACCATCCTCACCATCCTCACCATCCATCCATCCTCATCATCATCCATCCTCATCATCCATCCTCATCCATCCTCACCATCCATCACCATCCTCATCATCCTCGCCATCCATCAACATCCTCATCATCCTCGCCATCCTCGCCATCCTCATCATCCTCACCATCCTCATCATCCATCATCATCTTCATCATCCTCACCATCCTCACCATCACACATCTATTAGTGCTTCTCCAAAAAACCTTTACCTGCTCAGACCTACCACAGTGTCACATGACCACACTGCACTCTTACACACACTGATTTCACATACATATCACCTGATTTATGATCAGCACCTGGTGACCTGGGGAATCACACACACACACACACACACACACACACACACACACACACACACACACACACACACACACCTCATTCTCTCATCCAACCAAATCCCTGACAGCCAAAGTGTGGTCACACCAAATAGTCTGTGTGTGTGTGTGTGTGTGTGTGTGTGTGTGTGTGTGTGTGAATGAATGGGTACTCTCAACAAGTGTGTGTGTGTGTGTGTGTGTGTGTGTGTGTGTGTGTGTGTGTGTGTGTGTGTGTGTTTAAGTACACAGCTCTTTAACCTTATATGGTCAAAAAAATAAGAGCCAACAAATCAGACAAGATTCCATGTTGACCATCATCCAATCAGAATCCAGACATGATCCCCTGTATCTGATTGGCTACTGAAATTAACCCTTACACACTCTCTTGTGTGTGTGTGTGTGTGTGTGTGTGTGTGTGTGTGTGTGTGTGTGTGTGTAGTCTAAACACAATGTTCACACTTCTTCAGTGATGTGTTTGGTCTCAGTGGGAATACTGAGGTTCAATAAACAACAAAAACAAACATTTGCATCCAAACTCCACCCCCTGAGTGGGCGTGGCCTAATATTCTAATATATAGATATAGATATATCAATCTGACACCTGGACTAATCACCTTCCTGAATCTATATTAACACTATGACAGCTTCAGGAAGTAGGCGGTCGTTACCCACAATCCTCTGAGTCCACCCACCGCCGGCCGCCACTCGTTCTATAGAGACGCTGCAGAAGGAGAACTTTACCTTGGGGGGGTTGTAGAGCTCCAGGTGGAACCTGTCGTTTGTCCTCCGCACCAGCAGGCGGCAGCGCAGCCAGCGAGGGGCCGAATCCGAAACACACTCGTTCACCTCCAGGTATTTTAGAAGTCCTTCCTTGCACACGGTCCCGCTCTCCTGCTGGCGTTTAGTGGTGTGTTTGGTCAGGTGGTGAAACAGGGAGTGGTGGACGCGTGGCGAGGGGTGTTCCCCGGAGTTCCCTCTGTCCACCTCGGAGCTGTCCTGGGCCGAGTCGTCACGCGACGGGCCTTTCTTGAGGAGCCGCCGCACGCGTTTCCTGACATGAGTGAAGATGGTGACGCGCGAGGGGAGGGGAAGCGCAGGCTGAGGAGCGTAAATGTCAGTAAGCTCCACCCCCTGGGCGTGTCCGATGGCCCTGTGTGTAGTGAAGCTCTGGACCAGCGGCTCTCGCTCCAGTTTGGGTGGCAGGATGACGAAGGAAGCGGCGGCTCCCGGACGACTAGCTTCCCGGTAATCCAGCACTCCTGACAAGGTGTGTCCGCTCATGGGAGGGGGCGGGGCTTCTTCTTTGGCCACCTCTCTGCGGAAGTGGTGCTGGAATATGGCGCTGAAGTCGCGGCCGAACTTCTCCGGAGAAACGACATCGTGCGGCGGTCGCGTCCGGGCGAAACGGATATAATGCTGCGCTAAATCTCGGGCCCTGGCGCAGGCGTGGAACTCACAGAACTCCCTCCAGCCACAAGGGGGCGCTGTGCTGCTCGGGGTCTCCTCGATAGTGTTGCCATTCATTGCAGTAAGCAGCCCAGCTGAGAAACACTGTGAAAAGTGCAGAGACACGCGAGTGTGAGAACATCAAGCGCTCCTTCAATCTGCTCACAGAATCACAAGCGTCAGAGGAGGAAACGCTCAGCGCGCCATCTCACCATCACACCATCTCACCATCACACCATCTCAACGTCTCATCATCACACCAGTCTCACCATCACACCATCTCACCATCACAACGTCACCATCACACCATCACACCATCTCACAGTCACCATCACACCATCACCCATCTCACCATCACACCATCTCTAACTCCATCCACAACTATCACCCAAGATCAACCACCACATGGAAATAACTAAACACACACACACACGCCTCTGACGCTCTGTGTGTGTGTGTGTGTGTGTGTGTGTGTGTGTACACGGACACCAATTCCATGATTAGATGGTAAGAGATGGTGTTGGGATCATTGTTGATGCTGTGGATGGTGATTGATTGTATGTGATGGTGAATGATTGTGTTTAGATGGTTATAATTTGATGGTTATAATGTGTGTGATAGTGAATGATGGTGTGTGATGGCTAATGATGGTGATCAGATGGTTAGAATTGGTGTGTAAGGGCGTGTGATGGTGTGTGATGGTATGTGATGGTGTATGATGCTGTGTAAAGGTGTGTGATGGTGTGTAAGGGTGTGTGATGGTGTGTAAGGGTGTGTGATGGTGTGTAAAGGTGTGTGATGGTGTGTAAAGTTTTTGTGTGTGTAAAGGTGTGTGATGTTGTGCGATGGTTTGTGATGGTGTGCAAGGGTGTATAATGATGTGTAATGGTGTATAATGGTGTATAAGGGTGTATAATGGTGTATAAGGGTGTATAAGGGTGTATAAGGGTGTATAAGGGTGTGTAATGGTGTATAAGTGTAAGTAATGTTGTGTAATGGTGTATAATGGGTGTGTAAAGGGTGTGTAATGGTGTATAAGGGGTGTGTAATGGTGTGTAATGGGTGTATAATGGTGTGTATAAGGGTGTAAGTGTGTAATGGTGTATAAGGTGTGTGTAGTAATGGTGTATAAGGGTGTGTGGTGTAATGGTGTGTAATGGTGTATAATGGTGTATAATGGTGTATAATGGTGTATAACGGTGTGTAAAGGTGTATAATGGTGTATAAGGGTGTGTAATGGTGTATAAGGTGTATAAAATTGGTGTAAGTGGTGTATAATGGTGTATAAGGGTGTATAAGGGTGTGTAATGGTGTGTAAGGGTGTGTAAGGGTGTGTAAGGGTGTGTAAGGGTGTGTAAGGGTGTGTAAGGGTGTGTAAGGGTGTGTAAGGGTGTGTAAGGGTGGTGTATAATGGTGTATAATGGTGTATAAGGGTGTGTAATGGTGTAAGGGTGTGTAATGGTGTGTAAGGGTGTATAAGGGTGTATAATGGTGTGTATAATGGTGTATAATGTATGTGTATAATGGTGTGTATAAGGGTGTGTATAAGGGTGTGTAAGAATGGTGTGTAATGGGTGTGTAAGGGTGTGTAATGGTGTATAATGGTGTGTAAGGGTGTGTAATGGTGTGTAATGGTGTGTAATGGTGTGTAAGTGGTGTGTAATGGTGTGTATGGTGTGTAATGGTGTATAATGGTGTGTAAGGTGTGTGTAATGGTGTGGTGTGTGTGTAATGGTGTGTGTAATGGGTGTGTGTAAGGGTGTGTATAATGGTGTGTAATGGTGTGTAAGGGTGTATAATAGTGGGTGATGGTGTGTAATTGTGTGTAAGGGTGTATAATGGTGTGTAATGGTGTAATGGTGTGTAAGGGTGTAATAGTGGGTGATGGTGTGTAATTGTGTGTAAGGGTGTATAATGGTGTGTAATGGTGTATGGTGTGTAATGGTGTGTGTATAATGGGTGTATAAGGGTGTGGGGTGATAAGGGTGGTAATGGTGTGTAATGGTGTGTAAGGGTGTAAGGGTGTATAATAGTGGGTGATGGTGGGTGATGGTGTATAATGGCATATGATGGTGTGTGATGGCGTGTAAGGGTGTTTAATGGTGTGTGTGATGGTGTGTGTAAGGGTGTATAAGGGTGTATAAGGGTGTGTGATGCTGTGTAAGGGTGGGTGATGGTGGGTGATGGTGGGTAATGGTGGGTAATGGTGGGTGATGGCGTGTGATGGCGTGTGATGGCGTGTGATGGTGTGTGCTGGTGTATAAGGGTGTATAAGGGTGTATAATGGGTGTGGTATAAGGGTGGGTGATGGTGGGTGATGGTGGGTGGGTATGGTGGGTATGGCGTGTGATGGTGTGTGATGGCGTGTGATGGTGTGTGTGATGGTGTGTGTGTGTGTAATGGTGTGTAATGGTGTATAATGGGTGTGTATAAGGGTGTATAAAGGGTGTGTGGTGTGATGGTGTGGTGGTGGGTGATGGTGGGTGATGGTGGGTAATGGCGTGTGATAGTGTGTGATGGTGTGTGATGGTGTGTGTGGTGTGTTATAAGGTGTGTGATAAGGTGTGTGAATGGTGTATAAGGGTGGTGTAATGGGTGTATAAGGGTGGGTGATGGTGTGTGATGGTGGGTGATGGTGGGTAATGGCGTGTGATGGCGTGTGTATGGTGGTGTAATATGGGGTGTGTAATGGTGTATAAGGGTGTATAAGGGTGGTGTGATGGTGTGTAAGGGTGGGTGATGGTTGGGTGGTGAATGGCGTTGTGATGGTGTGTGATGGTGTATAAGGGTGTATAAGGGTGTATAATGGTGTATAAGGGTGGGTGATGGTGGGTGATGGTGTGTGATGGTGTGTGATGGTGTGTGATGTGTGTGATGGTGTGTGATGGTGTGTGATGGTGTATGGTGTGTGAATGGCGGTGTATAAGGGTGTATAAGGGTGTATAAGGGTGGGTGATGGTGTGTAAGGGTGGGGTGTGTAATGGTGTGTGGCGTGTGATGTGTGTGATGGTGTGTAATAGTGTATAAGGGTGTATAAGGGTGTATAAGAGGTGTATAAGGGTGGGTGATGCTGTGTAAGGGTGGGTGATGGTGTGTGATGGTGTGTGATGGTGTGTGATGGTGTATAAGGGTGTATAAGGGTGTATAAGGGTGTGTAATGGTGTGTGATGGTGTGTGATGGTGTATAATGGTGTATAAGGGTGTATAAGGGTGTATAAGGTGGTGTATGGGTGTGTAAGGGTGGGTGATGGTGTGTAATGGTGTATAATGGGTGTGGTGTGATGGGTGTGTAAGGGTGTATAAGTATGGTGTATAAGGGTGTATAAGGGTGTATAAGGGTGGGTGATGCTGTGTAAGGGTGGGTGATGGTGGGTGATGGTGTGTAATGGTGTATAAGGGTGTGTGATGGTGTGTGGGTGTGGTAATGGGTGTGTGATGGGTGTGTGTGGTGTATGGTGTGTAAGGGTGTATAAGGGTGTGTGGTGTGTATAAGGGTGGGTGATGGTGGTGTAAGTGTGTGTGTGATGGTGTGTGTGACGGTGTAAAGGGGTATAAGGGGTGTATAAGGGTGTGATAAGGGTGGGTGATGGTGTGTGACGGTGTATAAGGGTGTATAAGGGTGTGATAAGGTGTGTGAAGGGTGTGGGTGTGGGTGTGGTGATGGTGTGTGTGTGTAAGGAGGGTGGTGTATAGGTGTGTAAGGGTAGTGTGTAATGGTGATCAGATGGTTAGAATGAGTGTGTAATGGATTATACTACAGTGTTGTGCAGTTAGACAGCAGAGTGGAGTTGTTGTGTGTAGAAGTCCTGCTCGGGGTGTAGATGTTGGTGTAAGTGTGTGTGTTACGTGTGTGTTACGTGTGTGTTACGTGTGTGTTACGTGTGTGTTACGTGTGTACGCCCCGCTGTCTATGAATGAAGAGGAATTTAATCATCAGTTTCTTTGACCACAGGAGTTCAGTGTGCTCTCAGTATCACGCACACACAAGCCCACATGGTATTTAAATGACTCTCTCTCACTCACACACCCACACACACACACACACACACACACACACACACACAGGAAGTGAATCGTTAATCACACTAGGGTTACTTCACATGGCTGCCTGAGAAAAGAATTTAAGATCAGAAAGACTCTTTCATGTAATGACTGAATGAAAACACGATTCCAGAGATAAAGGAAAATTCTGATGTACAAAAAGAATGAAACCAATCACACCACACACACACACACACACACACACACACACACACACACACTCACACTCTCACACACACACACACACACACACACACACACACACACTCACACACACACACACACACACACACACACACACACTCTCACACACACACACACACACACACACACACACACTTCACTCACACACACACAAGCCTCTCTCACACACACACACACACACACACACACACACACACACACACACACACACACACACTCCAACCATAGAGCTAAAACCACACTGCTTCATCATCATTTAGTGACCCATTTTTATGAAACATCGGCCGCCATGTTGCACAGATACACACCCACCCCAAATACAGGAACCCACTACACTGTGTTCAATTCTTCATCACACACTTTTATATTAACACCATGTGTGATGGTGAATGATGGTGTGTGTGATGGTGAATATTGGTGTATAATGGTGAATGATGGTGTGTGTGTGTGTGTAATGGTGAATATTAGTGTGTGATGATGAATGATGGTGAATGATGGTGTGTGTGTGTGTAATGGTGAATATTAGTGGTGAATGATGATGGTGAATGATGGTGTGTGTGTGTGTAATGGTGAATATTAGTGTGTGATGATGAATGATGGTGAATGATGGTGTGTGTGTGTGTGTCTGGTGAATATTAGTGTGTGATGATGATGTTGAATGATGGTGTGTGTGTGTGTAATGGTTAATATTAGGTGTGTGATGATGATGAATGGTGATGGTGTGTGTGGTGTGTGTCGTGTGTGATTGTGTGTGTGTGTGTGGCCTGGTGGCCTCCTTCGTGGTATGATGGTGAATGATGGTGTGTGTGTGTGTAATGGTGAATATTAGTGTGTGATGATGAATGATGGTGAATGATGGTGTGTGTGTGTGTAATGGTGAATATTAGTGTGTGATGATGAATGATGGTGAATGATGGTGTGTGTGTGTGTAATGGTGAATATTATTGTGTGTGTGTTTGTGTGTGTGAAATGGTGTGTGTGTGTGTGTGTAATGGTGTAATATGTGTGTGTGATGATGGTGTTGTGTGTGTAATGAATGGTGAATGATGGTGTGTGTGTGTGTGTGGTGAATGGGTGTGTGTGTGTGGTGTAATGGTGAATATTAGTGTGTGATGATGAATGATGGTGAATGATGGTGTGTGTGTGTGTGTAATGGTGAATATTAGTGTGTGATGATGAATGATGGTGAATGATGGTGTGTGTGTGTGTAATGGTGAATATTAGTGTGTGATGATGAATGATGGTGAATGATGGTGTGTGTGTGTGTGTAATGGTGATGCCTTTGGGTGTGTGTGTGTGTGTATATTAGTGTGTGATGATGATGAATGATGGTGAATGATGGTGTGGTGTGTGTGTAATGGTGTCCTGTGGGGAATATTAGTGTGTGATGATGATGAATGGTGAATGGGAATATAGGTGTGGATGCTGATGGTGAATGATGGTGTGTGTGTGTGTGTGTAATGGTGATATTCGGGTGTGATGTGTGATGATGAATGATGGTTGTGAATGGTGATGGTGTGTGTGTGTGTTGTGTAATGGTGAATATTAGTGTGTGATGATGAATGATGGTGAATGATGGTGTGTGTGTGTGTAATGGTGAATATTAGTGTGTGATGATGAATGATGGTGAATGATGGTGTGTGTGTGATGGTGAATGTGTATGGTGAATATTATGTGTGTGTGTGATGATGATGGTGAATGATGGTGAATGTGTGTGTGTGTGTGTGTGTGTGTGTGTAATGGTGAATATTAGTGTGTGATGATGAATGATGGTGAATGATGGTGTGTGTGTGTGTAATGGTGAATATTAGTGTGTGATGATGAATGATGGTGAATGATGGTGTGTGTGTGATGGTGAATATTGGTGAATATGATGGTGGTGTAATGATGGTGGTGTGTGATGGTGAATGATGGTGTGTATGATAGTGTGAATATTGGTGAATAATGGTTAATGATAATGTGTGTGATGGTGAATATTGGTGTATGACGGTAAATGATGGTGTAATGGTGATGTGTGTGATGGTGAATATTGGTGTATGATGGCAACTGATGATGTGTGTATGATGAATGATGGTGTGTGATGATGAATATTGGTGTATGATGGTGTGTGTGTGTGTGTGTGTGTGTGATGGTCAATATTGGTATATGATGGTGAATGATGGTGTGTGTGATGGTGAATATAAGTGTATGATGGTGTGTGTGTGATAGTGAATATTGGTATATGATGGTGAATGATGGTGTGTGTGATGGTGAATATTGGTGTATGATGGTGAATGGTGGTGTGTGTGTGATGGTGATGGTGAATGGTGATTGGTGTATGATAGTGAATATTGGTGTGTGTGTGGTGATGATGGTGTGTGTGTGTGATGGTGAATATTGGTGTATGATGGTGAATGATGGTGTGTGAGATGGTGAATATTGGTGTATGATAGTGAATATTGGTGTATGATGGTGTGTGTGTGTGATGGTGAATATAGGTGTATGATGGTGAAGGATGATGTGTATGATAGTGAATATTGGTATATGATGGTGTGTGTGATAGTGAATATTGGTATATGATGGTGGATGATGGTGTGTGTGATGGTGAATATTGGTGTATGATGGTGAATGGTGGTGTGTGAGATGGTGAATATTGGTGTATGATAGTGAATATTGGTGTATGATGGTGTGTGTGTGATGTGAATATTTGGTGTTAATGATGGTGAATGGTGTGTGTGCGATGGTGAATTTGTGTGTGTGATTGTGTGTGTGTGATGGTGAATATTGGTGTATGATGGTGAATGATGGTGTGTGATGATAGTGAATATTGGTGTATGATTGTGTGTGTGTGATGGTGAATATTGGTATATGATGGTGAAGGATGATGTGTATGTGTGATAGTGAATATTGGTGTATGATGGTGTGTGATGGTGTGTGTGATGGTGAATATTGGTGTATGATAGTGAATATTGGTGTGTGTGTGATGGTGAATATTGGTGTATGATGGTGAATGATGGTGTGTGAGATGGAACAGAAAGGAATCAACAAATAAACCAGACTCTGCATATCTTATGTCAGAACACACACACACACACACACACACACACACACACACGCCTATACTGCTACTGATGAAGCACGTGCAGTAGACTCCCCCTACCCCGGGCCTCCAGCGTCACCGGTCTATCAGCACATCCAGCCTGAACATGGAACATGACTCAGCACACACACACACACACACACACACACACACACACACACACACACACACAGCGCTAAGAGTGTAGAACTCCTAAATCACAAGTGATAACTGTGATAGGTGGATCCACAGGGACATTTGGACACACTTCACTCACACACACACACACACACACACACACGGAATACACTGGCCACTTTAATAGGAACACCTGATGTCCCCATTTGTACAGTCAGCTGTGAGAAGGCAGTGTGTGAAATCACACAGATTCCAGATCAGTGACTTTAGAAGAACATCTCTCAGCGCTGCCGCTTCCTCCTCACACAAACATGAATAAAAATACACAAATTATCTAAATAATAATCACATAAAGACACTCTCTATACTACTGTGTATAGCAGTGTAAACACACATGCACACAGATGTGCACATGAATTTCTACACATGTGGCACACACCCTCACACACCCTCACACACACACACACACACACACACACACGTGTCCCTATTATTAAATCACACTGGATTATCAGCAGGAGGGGAAGTCCTGTCTGGGTTGCCATATTTATACTGTTAAGAGTTATCACAGCTACACACACACACACACACACACACACACACACACAGACAGAAGCGGAACAGTGTGTGTGTGTGTGTGTGTGTGTGTGTGTGTGCGAGTGTGTGTCTCTTTTTGCCAGCTCTGCTTCATGTCTCAGTGAAATGACGTCAGGTTTATGGCAAGCAAAGATTTTGTATTTTTTTCAAACTGTAGGAATGTGAACATGTGTGGAATCACACACACACACACACACACACACACACACACACACACACACACACACACACACACACACACACACCACGCTTTGAGAGATTTCCGGTCAGTGTACGGACAAAACAAAGTTGTGCATCTTTAATATTTACTATCTTATTAAAAATGTGCACGAATGGAAGGCCACGCCCACAAATCTCCATAAAAGGCGAGTGTAAAGTAAAGAAAGTAAAGTCACCTGACCGGAAGTCACATCGACACTGCTGTCATGTTAGCGTGGAAATGTTAACGTACTAAAACAACTAAAACCTGTCCTACATCATCTGACCAATCAGAGCGCAGAACTTTCGGTGGACTCGGACACGCGCTGGTGTTCTTACCTGGTGCTCACATGGTGCAGAACAACATCCCGAGTCCCTCCATTCAGCACAGAGTCACGCCGTAATACACGACATGCTGACATTTACACACCTCTACAGGATTCTACAGAGCAGAGCAACTCTTACTGCGACACACACACACACACTCACACTCACAGAGGGTGACAGAGAAACTCAGAAAAACCTATACAGTGCGTGCGTGTGTGTGTGTGTGTGTGTGTGTGTGTGTGTGTGTGTGTGAGAGAGACAGAGAGAAAGCGTGAGGTAGTGGTCACAGAGACAGGAAACCCAGCCCTGCCTTAGCAACACAAACACACACACACACACTTGTGCTGTTCACTGATGTCAGCAGTGTGTGTGAGGTGCAGGAGGGTGTGTGTGTGTGTGTGTGTGTGTGTGTGTGTGTGTGTAAAATAAGGGCTTGAGGGGTCACCAGTGCTCCTCATACTATCTCCAGAGTGGATGTTGGGGTATGCGGTGATGTTCAGACGTGGCTTCTGACACACACACACACACACACACACACACACACACACACAGTTCATCAGATATGAATATAAATACAACAGGAAATGCTGCATACATGTGTGTGTGTGTGTTTTTTTTTTCCCGCAGACAGAACATCTCCCTGACACTCTCAGTGAGGAAGTGAGGGATTTGTTGGATGGACAAATGGGTGGATAGAAAGATGAATGGATGAATGGATAAATGGATGGGTGAATGGGCATGAGGGAGTGGAGATGTGTGGATAGATGGACAGGTGACTGCATGAATATGTGGATGGATGGATTAATAAATGAATGAATGGACAGATAGATATGTGGATAAATGGAAGGAGGGATGGATAGATAGATAAAATGAATGAACTGGTGAATAAACAGATGTGTGGATGGACGCACAGAGGGATCTTATCCGATCTTCCCTCGGGTCACGGGGAGTCTGTGTCTATCTCAGGCGTCTATGGGCATTAATGCAGGATACACCCTGGATGGAATGCCAACCCATCACACACACACACACACACACACACACACACACACACACACATTCATACACTAGGGACAATTTTCCAAGGTGCCAATCAACCTACCGTGCATGTTTTTGGAACGGGGGAGGAAACCGGAGAACCCGGAGAAAAACCCCCTGAGGCACGGGGAGAACATGCACAAACTCCACACACACATGGCAGAGACGGGAATCAAACCCGGACCCTGGCGGTGTGAGGCGAACGTGATAACCGCTAAACAACCGTGTCCCTGAATAAATATATATATGTATATATGTATATATATATATATATATATATATATATATATATATATATATATATATATATATATATATAATACATACATACATACATACATACATACACACACTTCCTGTGACCTTGCCAGTCGAGTTGTTCACATTGTTCACACATCATTTTCCCAAAGAGTCCGCTTGTCACTGCTCTCTTTCCCCCAGACACACACACACACACACACACACACACACACACACACTTGTGTGTGTCTGGGGGGCTATATATGTGTGTGTGAGTATGAATACAAAAGTACAGGGTCTCGCTCTATAACATTCATTTCCTATGAGATCAGTCCAAACTCAAACTCACTCTCACACACACACACACACACACACACACACACACACACACACACTCACGCACGCACGCACACACGCACACACACACACACACACACACAACACACACACACACACAACACACACACACACACACACACACACACACACACATACATAACACACCAGACCTAATGATATTAACACAATAAAGTAGAGCATAGAGGCAGTGTGTTACATACAATACAGGGTACAATGACCATGTGTAGTAATAATAATAATAATAACAATAACACACACTGACCCTGCGATAATAACACACACTGACCCTGCGCTAATAACACACACTGAATAACCCTGCGGTAATAACACACAATGACCCTGCGCTAATAACACACAATACCCTGCGGTACACACATGACCCTGCGTTAATAACACAATGACCCTGCGTTAATAACACACACTGACCCTGCGGTAATAACACACACTGACCCTGCGGTAATAACACACACTGACCCTGCGCTAATAACACACACTGACCCTGCGCTAATAACACACAATGACCCTGACCCTGCGCGGTAATAACACACACTACCCTGGACGCTACACACACATGACCCTGACCCTGCGTAATAACACAATACCCTGTAATAACACACAATGACCCTGCCACTGCGCTGGTAATAACACACAATACTGACCCTGCGGTAATAACACACACTGACCCTGCGGTAATAACACACACTGACCCCGCGCTAATAACACACACTGACCCTGCGCTAATAACACACAATGACCCTGCGCTAATAACACACACTGACCCTGCGGTAATAACACACACTGACCCTGCGCTAATAACACACAATGACCCTGCGCTAATAACACACACTGACCCTGAACCCTGCGCGGAATTACCCTGCGGTATAACACACATGACCCTGCGCTAATAACACACACTGCGTTAATACCCTGCGACACAATGACCCTGCGTTAATAACACAATGACCCTGCGTTAATAACACAATGACCCTGCGTTAATAACACAATGACCCTGCGTTAATAACACAATGACCCTGCGTTAATAACACACACTGACCCTGCGAATAACACACTGCCCTGCGTAATAACACACACTGACCCTGCGTAATAACACACGCACCCTGCGGTAATAACACACACTGACCCTGCGGTAATAACACACACTAATAACACACAATGACCCTGCGGTACCCTGCGTTAATAACACACACTGACCCTGCGTCTACCCTGACCCTGCGTAATAACACACACTGACCCTGCGGACCCTAAAAACACACACACACTGACCCTGCGGTAATAACACACACTGACCCTGCGCTAATAACACACACTGACCCTGCGGTAATAACACACACCCTGACCCTGCGCTAATAACACACAAATGACCCTGCGTTAATAACACACACACACTGACCCTGCGCTAATAACACACACTGACCCTGCGGTACCCACTGCCCTGCGGTAATAACACAATGACCCTGCGTTAATAACACACACTGACCCTGCGCTGACCCTAATAACACACACTGACCCTGCGGTAATAACACACACTGACCCTGCGGTAATAACACACACTGAATAACCCTGACCCTGCGGTAATAACACACAATGACCCTGCGTTAATAACACAATGACCCTGCGTTAATAACACAATGACCCTGCGTTAATAACACAATGACCCTGCGTTAATAACACACCCTGCGTTAATAACACAATGACTGAACCTGCGGTAATAACACACACTGACCCTGCGTAATAACACACACACTGCGGTAATAACACACAATGACCCTGACCCTGCGCTAATAACACACACTGACCCTGCGCTAATAACACACACAGACACCCTGCGGTAATAACACACAATGACCCTGCGCTAATAACACACACTGACCCTGCGGTAATAACACACACTGACCCTGCGGTAATAACACACAATGACCCTGCGCTAATAAACACACACTGACCCTGCGTAATAACACACACACAATAACACACTGACCCTGCGCTAATAACACACACAGACACCCTGCGCTAATAACACACAATGACCCTGCGCTAATAACACACACTGACACCCTGCGGTAATAACACACAGTGACCCTGCGTAATAACACACACTGACCCTGCGCTAATAACACACACTGACCCTGCGCACAATAATAACACACACTGACCCTGCGGTAATAACACACACTGACCCTGCGCTAATAACACACACTGACCCTGCGGACCCTAATAACACACAATGACACCCTGCGCTAATAACACACACTGACCCTGACCCTGCCCTGCGCTAATAACACACAATGACCCTGCGGTAATAACACACAATGACCCTGCGCTAATAACACACACTGACCCTGCGCTAATAACACACACTGACCCTGCGGTAATAACACACACTGACCCTGCGGTAATAACACACACTGACCCTGCGGTAATAACACACAATGACTGACCCTGCGGTAATAACACACACTGACCCTGCGTAATAACACACACTGACCCTGCGCTAATAACACACACTGCGGTAATAACACACACCCTGCAGACACCCTGCGGTAATAACACACAATGACACCCTGCGCTAATAACACACACTGACCCGAATAACACCCTGCGCTAATAACACACAATGACAATAACACACCTGCCCTGCTGTAAATAACACACACTGACCCTGCGCTAATAACACACAAGGACTGCGTAATAACCCTGCGTGCTAATAACACACAATGACTGACCCTGCGTTAATAACACAATGATAATAACACACACTGACCCTGCGCTACACACTGCCTGCGGTAATAACACACACTGACCCTGCGGTAATAACACACACTGACCCTGCGCTAATAACACACACTGACCCTGCGCTAATAACACACAATGACCCTGCGGTAATAACACAATGACCCTGCGTTAATAACACAATGACCCTGCGTTAATAACACAATGACCCTGCGTTAATAACACAATGACCCTGCGTTAATAACACAATGACAATAACACAATGACCCTGCGTTAATAACACACAATGACCCTGCGGTAATAACACACACTGACCCTGCGCTAATAACACACAATGACCCTGCGGTAATAACACCTGCGGTAATAACACACAATAACACAATGACCCTGCGTTAATAACACAATGACCCTAATAACACACACTGACCCTGCGACACTGCGCACACATGACCCTAATAACACACACAGACACCCTGACCCTGCGCTAATAACACACACACTGACCCTGCCCTGCGGTAATAACACACACTGACCCTGCGCTAATAACACACAATAACCCTGCGGTAATAACACACACTGACCCTGCGACTAATAACACACACTGACCCTGCGGTAATAACACACACTGCGGTAACACACAATGACCCTGCGCTAATAACACACACTGACCCTGCGCACACAGTGACCCTGCGCTAATAACACACAATGCGGTACCCAATGCGGTACATAACACACACTGACCCACACACTGCGGTAATAACACACAATGACCCTAATAACACACACTGCGGTAATAACACACACTGACCCTGCGCACACAATACCCTGCGGTAATAACACACACTGAATGACCCTGCGCTAATAACACACACTGACCCTGCGCTAATAACACACAATGACCCTGCGTTAATAACACACACTGACCCTGCGTTAATAACACACAAATAACACACACTGACCCTGCGGTAATAACACACACTGACCCTGACCCTGCGGTAATAACACACACCCTGACCCCCTGCGCTAATAACACACAATAACACACACTGAATAACACACACTGACCCTGCGTATAACACACTAACCCTGCGATAATAACACAATGACACTGCTGATAATAACACACACTGACCCTGCAGTAGTATAAAACACAATGACCCTGCGTTAATAACACAATGACCCTGCGTTAATAACACAATGACCCTGCGTTAATAACACACACTGCGCTACACACACTGACCCTGCGCGGTAATAACACACACTGACCCTGCGGTAATAACACACACTGACCATGCGGTCATAACACCTGACACCTGCCCCCTGGGTAGTAATAACAACACAATGACCCTGCGTTAATAACACACAATGACCCTGCGAAATAACCCTGCGGTAATAACACACACTGACCCTGCGCTAATAACACACACAGACACCCTGCGCTAATAACACACAATGACACTGACTAATAACCACACTGCCCTGCGATAATAACACACACATAACCCTGCCCTGCTAATAACACACACTGATGACACCAATGCAAATAACACACAATGACCCTGCTAATAACCACACTGACGCACTAATAACACACAACCCTGACCCTGCAATAACAATAACACACACTGACCCTGCGGTAATAACACACAATGACCCTGCGGTAATAACACACACTGACCCTGCGCTAATAACACACAATGACCCTGCGTAATAATAACACAATGACCCTAATAACACACACTGCGTTAAACACACATACCCTTCGTACACACATGACCCTGCGTTAATAACACAATGACCCTGCGTTAATACCCTGCGGTACACAATGACCCTGCGTTAATAACACACATGACCCTGCGTTAATACCCTGCACACAATGACCCTGCGTTAATAACACAATGACCCTGCGTTAATAACACAATGACCCTGCGTTAATAACACACACAGACCCTAATAACACACAATGACCCTGCGCGCTAATAACACACAATGACCCTGCGTTAATAACACAATGACCCTGCGTTAATAACACACACTGACCCTGCGCTAATAACACACAATGACTGACTAATAACCACACTGCCCTGCAGTAATAACACACACTGACCCTGCGCTAATAACACACACTGACCCTGCGCTAATAACACACACTGACCCTGCGCTAATAACACACAATAACCCTGCGGTAATAACACACAATGACACCTGCGCTAATAACGCTAATAACACACACTGACCCTGCGGTAATAACACACAATAACACACAGACCCTGCGTAATAACACACAATAACACAATGACCCTGCGTTAATAACACACACTGACCCTGCGGACCCTGCGTTAATAACACACACTGACACTGAATAACACACACATGACCCTGCGCTAATAACACACAATGACCCTGCACTAATAACACACACTGACCCTGCGGTAATAACACACAATGACCCTGCGACCCTGTAATAACACACACACACACTGACCCTGCGGTAATAACGACCCTAATAACACACAGACCCTGACCCTGCACTAATAACACACAATGGTAATAACACACAATGACCCTGCGGTAATAACACACAATGACCCTGCGGTAATAACACACAATGACTGACCCTGCGTTAATAACACAATGCTAATAACACACACTGACCCTGCGGTAATAACACACAATGACCCTGCGGTAATAACACACAATGACCCTGCGGTAATAACACACAATGACCCTGCGGTAATAACACACAATGACCCTGCGTTAATAACACACACTGACCCTGCGTAATAACACACAATGACCCTGCACTAATAACACACAATGACCCTGGTAATAACACACAATGACCCTGCGGTAATAACACACAATGACCCTGCGGTAATAATAACACACACTGACCCTGCGGTAATAACACACAACTGACCCTGCGGTAATAACACACAATGACCCTGCGGTAATAACACAATGACCCTGCGTTAATAACACAATGACCCTGCGTTAATAACACATGACCCTGCGGTAATAACACACACTGCCCTGCGCTAATAACACACACTGACCCTGCGATAATAACACACAATGACCCTAATAACACACACTGCGGTAATAACACACAATGACCCACTGCGATAATAACACACACTGACCCTGCGATAATAACA
>JACRUU010000017.1:6573796-6576296 GCA_030449085.1 Kryptopterus vitreolus
TAACCATCTACATCACCATCATTATAATCACCATCATCACCATCACATTATAATCAATCACATCACAGCATCAGTATAACCATCACCATCATTATAATCACATCACCATCACCATTATAATCACATCACCATCATCACATCATCACCATCATCACATCATCATCACATCACATCACAGCATCACAATCATAACCATACCATCATTATAATCACATCACCATCACAGCATCAGTATAACCATCTACATCACACATTATCATCATCATCAATCACATCATCACCATCATCATTATAATCATCACATCACTATCATCACATCACAATCATTATAATCACATCACTATCACAGCATCAGTATAACCATCTACATCATTATAATCACATCATCGCCATCATCATTATAATCACATCACCATCACAGCATCAGTATAACATCTACATCACCATCATTATAATCACATCACCATCACAGCATCACCTTATAATCACATGTCATAAACATCATCACCATCATTATAATCATCACCATCATCATAATCACATCATCATCACCATCACCATCATCATATCACATCATCACCATCACCATCACATTATAATCATATCATCACCATCATCATTATAATCACATCACCATCACAGCATCAGTATAAACCATCTACATCACCATCATTATAATCACATCACCATCACATCACAGTCACAGCATCAATAACCATCTACATCATCATCCACATCATCACCCTCACCACATCATCATCATATAACATCACATCACATCACATCATCACATCATCATCCATCGCATCACCATCATACATCACCATCATCAGTATAATCACCTCATCACATCATATCCATCATCATCATATAATCACATCACATATCACACCATCACAGCATCAGTATAACCATCACTACATCACCATCATCATATAATCACATCATCACATCATCATCACCATCACAGCATATAACACCTACATCACCATCATTATAATCACATCATCATCATCATCATCATACTCTTCATCATCATACTCACCATCATCATCATCACCATCATCATTATAATCACATCACCATAAGCAGTATAACCACCTACATCACCATCATTATAATCAGTCACCATAACATCACCATCATTATAAGATAAGTCATAGAATCTACCATCATCACATCATCCATCACATCATCATGCACATCACCATCACAGCATCAGTATTCAGAAGTCATCATATAATCACAGCACCAGCATAACCATCTACATCATCATCATCACCATTCAGCAGCATCACCAGAACATGTGCACCAGCATCAGTATAACCATCACTCATCATCATCATTATAATCACATCATCACCATCACCATCATCATCATAATCACATCACTATCACAGCATCAGTATAACCATCTACATCACCATCATTATAATCACATCTTCACCATCACCATCACATCACCATCACAGCATATAACCATCACAAATACATCACCATCATTAGTACATCAACATCATACATCACCATCATTATACATCATCATCATCACCATCATCATTATAATCACATCACCATCACAGCATCAGTATAACCATCTATTATAATCACATCACCATCACAGCATATAACCATCATTACCATCATCACACATCACCATCACAGCATCAGTATAACCATCTACATCACCATCATTATAATCACATCATCACCATCATCATTATAATCACATCACCATCACAGCATCAGTATAACCATCTACATCACCATCATTATAATCACATCACCATCACAGCATCAGTATAACCATCTACATCATCATCACCATCATTATAAACATCATCATCACATCACCATCACAGCCATCATCAGAGTCAGTGTTGGTGTTTAGAGTATTATTAGGAGTATTACAGTAACAGTGAGGAATTCGGTGTGTAAACAGGATTTATTAGTAAATACAATCATCACACAGAGGAACGAGACACACAACACTTCTCAGGAACTTCTATAACACAACACTGAGAACACCACTGTCATCACACCACACCACACACACACACACACACACACCACACACACACACACACACACACAGATTCTCAGTCCATCAAATGCAAATTAGTTTCCAGACGCAGAGTGTGTTCTTGTGAGTGTGTGTATGTGTGTGTGTGAATGTGTATGTGTGTGTATGTGTGTATCAGTGTGTGTGCGTGCGTGTGTGTGTGTGTGTGTGTGTGTGTGTGTGTGTGTAGTTCTGCCTCAGTCTGAGACCATCAACTTACAGAGTCAAGAAAATGTACATACAATTATACATATAAACATACATATACAGTACATAACACATCACACAGGAGATACACACACACACACACACACATGTATACAAGTGAATATATGTGTGTGTGTGTGTGTGTGTAATGTAGAATAAGTGTATAGAGTGAGTGTGTATATATTGCTGAACTCGTACACAGAGCTGCGTCAGTATAAATGTGTGTATACG
>JACRUU010000017.1:6588796-6594038 GCA_030449085.1 Kryptopterus vitreolus
AACATGTAGTGAAATATAAATATAGAGTGAAATATAAATATGTAGTGAAATATAAATATGTAGTGAAATATAAACATGTAGTGAAATATAAACATGTAGTGAAATATAAATATAGAGTGAAATATAAACATGTAGTGAAATATAAATATGTAGTGAAATATAAACATGTAGTGAAATATAAATATAGAGTGAAATATAAACATGTAGTGAAATATAAATATGTAGTGAAATATAAACATGTAGTGAAATATAAATATGTAATGAAATATAAACATGTAGTGAAATATAAACACGTAAGAAATAAACATGTAGTGAAATATAAACACGTAGTGAAATATAAACATGTAGTGAAATATAAACACGTAGTGAAATATAAACATGTAGTGAAATATAAATATGTAGTGAAATATAAATATAGAGTGAAATATAAACATGTGAAATATAAATATGTAGTGAAATATAAATATGTAGTGAAATATAAATATGTAGTGAAATATAAATATGTAGTGAAATATAAACATGTAGTGAAATATAAACATGTAGTGAAATATAAAATAGTGAAATATAAACATGTAGTGAAATATAAATATGTAGTGAAATATAAACATGTAGTGAAATATAAATATGTAGTGAAATATAAACATGTAATGAAATATAAACATGTAGTGAAATATAAACATGTAATATAAACACGTAGTGAAATATAAACATGTAGTGAAATATAAACACGTAGTGAAATATAAACATGTAGTGAAATATAAACACGTAGTGAAATATAAACATGTAGTGAAATATAAACACGTAGTGAAATATAAACATGTAGTGAAATATAAACATGTAAATATAAACATGTGAAATATAAACATGTAGTGAAATATAAACATGTAGTGAAATATAAACACGTAGTGAAATATAAACATGTAGTGAAATATAAACATATGAAATAGTGAAATATAAACATGTAGTGAAATATAAACATGTATGTATGAAATATAAATATGAGTGAAATATAAATATGTAGTGAAATATAAACATGTAGTGAAATATAAACATGTAGTGAAATATAAACATGTAGTGAAATATAAACATGTAATATGTAGTGAAATATAAATATGTAGTGAAATATAAATATGTAGTGAAATATAAATATGTAGTGAAATATAAATATGTAGTGAAATATAAATATGTAGTGAAATATAAATATGTAGTGAAATATAAATATGTAGTGAAATATAAATATGTAGTGAAATATAAATATGTAGTGAAATATAAATATGTAGTGAAATATAAATATGTAGTGAAATATAAATATGTAGTGAAATATAAATATGTAGTGAAATATAAATATGTAGTGAAATATAAATATGTAGTGAAATATAAACATATGTAGTGAAATATAAATATGTAGTGAAATATAAATATGTAGTGAAATATAAATATGTAGTGAAATATAAACATGTAGTGAAATATAAATATAGAGTGAAATATAAACATGTAGTGAAATATAAATATGTAGTGAAATATAAACATGTAGTGAAATATAAATATGTAGTGAAATATAAATATGTAGTGAAATATAAACATGTAGTGAAATATAAATATGTAGTGAAATATAAATATGTAGTGAAATATAAACATGTAGTGAAATATAAACATGTAATGAAATATAAATATGAGTAAAAATAAATATGTAGTGAAATATAAACATGTAGTGAAATATAAACATGTAGTGAAATATAAACATGTATGAATGTAGAGACCTGGCATTAACGGTGGCATCGGCTCGGAGTTGTTTCACTGCCACTAGGACGGAGCTCTCGGTGTCAGATAACGGAGGAGCGTCCTCTTCTAAAAACTCCACTAGTCCCTCTGCTTCACACAGGTGCACCTACACACACACACACACACACACACACGTTACCCACACTGGCACACACTGGTACCCACAGTGTACTCTGTGAGAAGCACACCCCATGCCCACCTCTCCAAACTGGCCCTCCCCGAGTTTCTCCCTGAAGATGAGGCGTTCCCTGGGAAACTCGGGGGCGGTGATGTCTTTGCGTGTCAGAGAGTCTGCGGTGAGGGCGGGGACGGCGTAGGTGTTGCCCCCGGTGACGCCCTGCAGCTTGACTATCAGGGTCTCGGCGTAGTGAGGAACGCTGGACTGGAGACTCTGGGGATGAGTACACTGAGTAATGTCTGGCTCTGCATAACCACCACCGCAATCTACACCACGGAGGAGAGAGAGAGAGAGGGAGGAGATGGCAGAGAGAGGGAGAGAGATAGAGAAAGATAGAGAGAAAGAGAGAGAGAGAGATAGATTATATAGAGAGAGATAGAGAATAGAGATAGAGAGATAGATAAACAGATAGATAGAAGATAGATGATAGAGATAGATAGAGATAACTAGACAGATATAGAGAGATAGAGATAGACAGAGATAGAGAGATACGATTCAGAACTAGATAGAGAGATAGATAGAGAGATAGATGGACTGATAGAGAGAGAGAGATAGACAGAGATATACAGAGAGAGATAGAGATATAGAGAGATAGAGAGAGATAGAGATACAGAGATAGAATATAGACAGAGAGATTAACGTTTAAAGTAAGAGAAATAAAAGCCTTCAGTAGGAATGTAATAAACACACAGATAGACTGACAGCTCACCCTGGCACGGGTCATCACCATGAAAAGGAGGGATCAGGTGCAGATCAGAAAACAGGAAGGACGAGTGTAAGAGTGTGAGAGCGCAGAGGAAGAAGAAGAAACAGCGCTGGAAAAAGAGAAAGATGGATAGAATCGTGCAGAAGAGTTTTTCATGAACAACTTCTCAGACGGAGAGAAAAAAAACAGGAAGCAGCTATAAATGGAGAAGGAGGAAGTTAGAACTGTGTGTGTGTGTGTGTGTGGTGTGTTGTACCCGGGTCTTTGGTTGTAAGCTCGTGCGTTGTGGAGTGTGTTGTGTGTGTGTGTGTGTGTTGTACCACGGGTCTTTGGTGTAAGCGCGGTGCTTGGGGAGTGGTTGTGTGTGTGGTTGTGTGTTTGTTTTACCTGGTCTTTGGTTGTAAGCTCGTGTGTGTGTGTGGAGTGTGTGTGTGGTGTGTGTGGTGTGTGTGGTGTGTGTGGGTGTTTGTGTGTGTTGTACCCGGGTCTTTGGTTGTAGCTCGGTGCGTTGTGAGGGTGTGTGTGTGTGTGTGTGTGTGTGTTGTACCCCGGGTCTTTGGTTGTAAAGCTCGGTGTGTTTGTTGTGTGTGGTGTGTGTGTTGTGTGTGTGTGTGTTGTACCCGGGTCTTTGGTTGTAAGCTCGGTGCGTTGTGGAGTGTGTGTGTGTGTGTGTGTGTGTGGTTGTACCCGGGTCTTTGGTTGTCACTCGGTTGCTTGTTGAGTGTGTGTGGTGTGTGTGTGGGTTGTACCGGGTCTTGGTTTAAGCGCGGTGCGTTGTGGAGTGTGTTGTGTGTGTGTGTGTTGTACCGGTTCTTTGGTTGTAAGGCGTGCGTTGTGGAAGTGTGTGTGTTGTTTTGTGTGTTGTCCTGGGTCTTGGTTGTAAGATCGGTTTGTGGAGTGTGTGTGTGTGTGTGTGTGTGTGGTGTTTACCCAGGTCTTTGGTTGTAGCTCGTGCGTTGTGGAGATGTGTGTGATGTGTGTGTGTGTTGTATCCTGGGGAACGGGTATGTGGTTGTAAGCTCGTGCGGTGTGTGTGGGGTGGTGTGTGTGGTGGTGTTGTAAACGGTCTTTGGTTGAAGCTCGGTGCGTTGTGTGGGTGTGTGTGGTTGTGTGTGTGTGTGTGTTGTGTGTGTGTGGTGTTGTACCCGGTCTTTTGGTTGTAAGCCGGTGTGTTGTGGGTGTGTGTGTGTGTGTGTGTGTGTGTGTGTGTGTGTGTGTGTGTGTGTGTTGTGTGTTGTGTGTAGTGTGTGTGTGGTGTGTGGTGTGTGGTTCCGGGTTTGGTAAGCCGGTGCGTTTGGAGTGTGTGTTGTGGTGTGTGTGTGTTGTTTACCCGGGTCTTTGGTTGTAGCTCGGGCGTTTGGGTGTGTGTTTGTGTGTTGTGTGTGTGTGTGTGTGTGTGTGTGTGTGTGTGTGTTGTTGTACCCGGGTCTTTGGTTGTAAGCTCGGTGCGTTGTGGAGTGTGTGTGTCGAGCAGAAACACTCTCTCATACGGGGAGTCCAGAGAGTCCAGGGGGGGCGACGGAGCTGAGTCACTACTGCAAGGCAAACGCACCATCACCTCCTCATCCAGGATACGCCGCGGACCCTACACACCAGCACAGGGAGAGAGAGAGAGAGAGAGTGTGTGTGTGTGTGTGTGTGTGTGGTGAGAGATGAAAAAGGGAACAACAGCAAAAAGGAGGGGGAGAAAGAGAAAGTGTGTGTGTGGGGGGGGGGGAGAAAGAGTAAAAGAGATATCTGCATGTTATTTGTTTCAGTCCGTCCTGTGTGCAATACAACACACACACACACACACACACACACACACACACACTCCTACCTTCCCAGGACTGTTTACACACATACTGCCACCACAGAATGGAGGAAGATGATCACCACCACAGGAGGATGATGTAGTGACCAGTCCAGGCCAATCAAGACAGATGTGTTGCTCTGTTCAGGGATGTACGGCTTGGTGGTGACTGTGCTGGAATCTGTTCACACACACACACACCACACACACACACACACACACACACACACACACACACGTTGAAATGGCGAGGCGGTCTGAAACAGAATTGAGGATGTGTATGGGTACACTGCGTACTGGTAGCCGCTGTGAGCGTGGTGGGAGCCGGACTCTGTGTCTCAGGCGGCGGTGATGTCATCGCCGGGGGCTTCTGGGTGGGCAGCGGGTTGACGGCTGTGATTGGAGAGACAGGAAGTGAGAAATCCAGCGTGCGGGACGGGCGAGTGTGTATTTAGAGACGCTCGTACCGGACTGGAAGGAGATCTCGCTGAACATCATCCAGGTGTCTGCGAAGTAGAACCTGCAGCGTATGGCCGCGGCCGCGCGGCGCTCCAGGGGCACGGTGACGTAGCGAGCGCTCGGGTTGCGGTCGTCCAGGACCGTGCGGAACTCCACGGCCTCCTGTTCCCACTGAGAGATGAGCCGGGGTTTAAAGACGCATCTGACGGAGGAGAAGACCTTCACGCCACGCGAGAACATGTTGTTACTCTGCACCTGCAAACACAAACAACACAGATCTTATAGATCTAGGAGAGATCCGCTCCTTTCTGTGTGGAATACACTC
>JACRUU010000017.1:6594538-6829538 GCA_030449085.1 Kryptopterus vitreolus
TTAAGAGTTTTTAAGCACAATGAATTCCGTTAGCAGATTGATCCATTTGATTGGTTTTAAATCGAATAAAAATCAATATGAATATCAATAAAGACAGGAACAGATTTGAATGTATATTAGCAATAGCTATATTTATAAATCCTGCTAAAAAGGCAATAGTCAGATAAAACATAAGAAAAAAACATAAACACATAAACACATCTTTATTTGCAGTAGGATTAAATCATATAAATATCTTGGTATTAACCGATTTAGTGTGGTGTCGCTGTAATTCTGTATATTTAGCTGGGCAGTTTGTCAGTCTGTATGCTGTAGTTGGAAACCTTCCACAATTTAATGGCACCTACAGGTACAGTGTTTCACTTTTTATTTTTCTTCTATTTTATTTGAGGCTTCGGTTCTTCAAACAAACAAACTGAAAAAAACTAAATTTTTAAAATACTCAAAGTTAATAGCTAATAGTTGAATTAAACAGTAATTAATAGAACCTAAAATGAATATAAAATACAGATATGGAGATCACTATGGCCTAGGAGATCAAGAAAACTCTTGAGCTAGAGCTTAAGTTAACACTTGAGTTAGCCACTTTCCAAATAGTGTTTTTTTTTATTGGCCAGTTTTTGGCCTCCATTTAGGAATTTCTTAGGAAATCCTGACACATTGTGGGAGAATGAAAAATGGAAAAAAGAAGACATGTGTTAACGTATGCTGAAATGAGTACGACTCAAGTGCTCAGTTGTAAGTCGTTCTGGATAAGGGAGTCTGCCATCACTTACTTATCACTTATCACTTACAATTCAATAGATTTTTTCATGCAATGTCTGTTTTATGTATTCAATACTACTGATGAGAAGTGATAAAGACTCACAGTGCACTGTGATGTTGACAGAATTACTGCGTTCTCCAGATTCAGACTGACACCAGTAAACTCCAGTGTGTGATGTAGAGAGGGAGCTGATGTTACATGAAGATCCTGAAACTGATGGACATGTGAATGTTGTCTCCTTGGGCATGTATCGTCTCACTGTCCATCCAGTAGAGTCTTTCTGGCCCTCACAGCTCAGTGAGAGAGAGGCAGCATTAAAATGTTGAGATCTACTGGGATTGATGATCAGAGACACTCGAGGAGATTCACCTGTTATTATTGTTATTATTCATTATTATTATACAAATTAACAAATTAATTAATAATACTTAATACATTTGTAGCTGTAGCTTTCTCTTGAAATACTGCAGTTTACTGGACTTCAATACAACTTTATCATACTGGTGGTTTATTATAAAAGTTTAAACCTTCTTTTCACTCCTTCAGACAATGGCACGTAAATACTACTGCATATTATTACTACTTCTGTACTGTACTCACCTGTAACTTTTATCCAGAGTGCATCACTGTAGTGTGTGTAATAGACTGGGTTTCCTCTTCCAGCTCTGCACCTGTACTGACCTCCATCAGAGACACGAACTGATGTAATGAAGTATTGATGTGTTTCAGTCTCAGTTTCTGGGCTCTGTGTGTCTTTGTTCCAGTAAAACTTCCATCCAGTAGACTGCAGATTCACTGTACAGTACAGAGTCACTGGGTTTCCTGTCAGTGCAGCTCCTTTAAGGTCTGATGTGAGTTCAGGTTTAGGCTTTTCTGTTCGACAAAGCACACAGTTCAGAACAATCTCACAGCATTAAAAAAATGTCAAGCTAAACTATAACTCTGCTTACAAATAATATTCTTATCCTTTATTATTGTGTTATTATTATTAGCATAGTAAGGTAAGATAATTACGCTCACACTTACAGGCTAAATGCTACATTGAAAAAAAAAATACATTACATACTTTCTTGAAACAAAATACCACTGTTATTTATTTATTTATTTATATTTTAACATTTATACTTTGATGCCAAAATATATATCTCAGATTTGAACATACTGTAATATTTTGTCCTCATAAGTTTATTGAGGAAGAAGCTTACAGCACATCTGTATGTGAGGAAGCATTCCTTGTGGATGCTTATACTGACCATAACCCTTCAATGTTCATCTTCAACCACTTTATCCGACCTTCCTATCACAGGCGTTTATGGGCATTAGGGCCAGACACACCCTGGATGGAATACCAACCCATCGCAAGGAGCACACACACAATCACACACTAGAGACATTTTTCCAAGGTTTTTGGACCGAGGAAAAACCGAAGAACGGAGAGAAAAATCCCCTGAGGCACGGGGAGAACATGCAAACTCCACACACACATGGACAAGACGGGAATCGAATCCCGACCCTGGAGGTGTGAGGCGACCATGCTAACCACTATGGCACCGTGCCCCTCCCTTCAATGTTATAATATTTATTATATGGCCCTGATTAAGCATTATTAGGCGAGGGTAGGGCTAGGATATGAGAAGAGCGTGGGGGGGCAACAAGAATCAGAATTGACAGGCCAAGGGGACTACTAACGAAGGTGTGATATTAGATATAAAAGGGGGCTTTCAGATCCCGACTTGCTATATCAATGTTATAATATTTATTAATAGGCCCTGACCGTTAAGCTGATTAGATATCAGCATTTTCCACACCTGCCCTACAGACGTGTTAAAATCAGATTAAGTGTTAGTGACCTGAGCAGGATTCTGTCCTTTAGTGTTAGTGTTTGAGAGTCTTAGAGTTTCATGCAGGCTGATTAGAGGATGTGGTTTAACACCTGAATCTCATGAGCAATGGTGGTTAAAAAGAAGAGAGGTGAGGTCAACTGTTGTACACTCACCACCAGGAGACCATTAGGGATGTGTAGTTATAATAGAATAGAATTGACTGCCACACTGGAGCACTTTTTGGCTTTTTGGTAATGGCACATTTGGTTTGGGTTGGATTTTCTGTTGTCTTATTTTCTTATTGGACTGATGTGATTAGTACTATACTATACTAAATACATGATCATTCATGCCACCACAAGTGACTGACAAATCTTGATTTTTATCTAAATATTAATAATTTTGGTTAACAGTAGAACAGGAGGCGGTCGCCCATTGGTCATTGGGCTCTGGCCCAGAAGGTTGCAGGTTTAAATCCTAGTACCATTATTAATACATGAACTTCCTGAACTTCCTGGTTCTCCAGTGTGTCAATTTACAAAAAATACAACAACATAAGTACATCTTTTTTAAACAGCTATTGGGCATCAGTAAAACTCAACAAAAACGGATAATAAATGTCCTTAAGAGTAGTACGCATGCTACATATACATTTCCTTAAATAAAATTCATTAGAGATTACTTTTTAGTTTATAGATGTAATTTTATATATAATGGGGATTATATAATCCACAGTGTAGATTCTTCTCTCTATGAGTGTGTGTGTGTGTGTGTTGTGTGTTTGTACATAAGGTAATTAAATATTTCATCATTAAGATGAAATGCTGCAGTGGCTCTTGAGATCTTGGCATTTTATTCAAACATAATATAGTTAATGAGAAATTAATGGGTTCTATTGAAAAATATGTTTATATGTTGTCTGTGTTCATACTAATGTGTGTAACCGCATTTTTTACGCCTTTCTATTTTTCCTGTAGCTAATCCCACAGTCCGAGTTTATTCTGTTTCAGTTTGTGTAAAAAAATTATGTGCATTATTTTAGTGTTTTTTTCCTGTTCAAGCTTTTTTTCTTGCCAACATTTTATCTCCCCAGCATCCTTTTATCTCCCACAAAGAAGCTGTATAAAACTACCAAAAACAAACAAGGCTGACAAAATTCTCAAGTAAACATGTTGTGTAAACAAAACAACCTCACAACAAATAAAAAAAATGTCTACACTTGTTTAGAGAAATTGTCTATTCTATAATGTGAGACAAAACACTCACCTGATACAGTTAGTGTAACAGCATCACTGATCTGTGTGTATTTTGGGTCTGATGACTGACTTCCTTTACAGTGATAAGGACCTTTATCAGAGTCTTTAACATCAGTGATTGTGTACTTCTGCTTTCCATCACTGATTTCTATATTATTTCTATTATTTCTATACCAATGATATTTCCAGGATCCTCCAGTCTGTATATCACATGTGAGAGTGACGGTTTCTCCACTGAAAACTTTCTCAGCTGGTTGTTACTTTCACTACAGGCTTTGGTCTTGCTATATAAATATAATAAAATTTGCCAAACAGTGCATAAAACATATTATATAATTATACAATAGCAATGAATAAGTAAAGGTTTTATTTCAGTTAAACTGTAGTGAAAATGTAATAAACATGACTTACTTGTCACTGTAATTGTTGCTTCAACACTGAGCTTCTGACTCGTAGTTTCCCCTTCGTGCTTTGCAGGAGTATTTCTTTACTCCTTCATTAGAGAGTGTCAGTCTGAGTGGGTTGGTATTTTGAGGTATGTATATTTTCATAATCTTTGTACCAGAAAAAGCTCCATCCAGTAGACTGCAGGTTACAGCTCAGAGTGACGTTGTCTCCAGTGTAGATGGAGCTCTGAGGATCTACAACCACAGTTGGTCTGGGTTTTCCTGTTGATATGAAATCCTGGATTTACCTTTACATCATAAACAGTTGTTGTTTTTTTATCTATGTGCATAATGAAGCATGTGGGTATGGTGTTTATTTTTTAAGGTAGTGAAGGTGAAGTGATGTTTTAAACAGTTTATATGCAGAATATTGTTTACAAAAATGTAAACAATGATTAAAATGAAGTGAACAGGTCAGTGTAGAGCCTCAATATGTTTCATAAATACAGTAGTGTTGCAGTGTCTGAATAGGAAGCAAGTAAAACATTATAACAAAACTTTGTTCCTTCAATCCATGTTATATCTCATTCAATAAAATCTATCACACAATCTAAAAATAGTGATCACTTTCACTGAGAATAAAATCAATAAGTATACATTTACACACTGACCTGATACACTGAGAGTAACAGGATCACTCTTCTTTGAGATTTGATTGTCACTTGAGTCTCCTCCCTATACAGGTGTATTTCCCTCTATAATAGTCTGTAAGAAAGCTAATGCTGATCTCCTGTGTTGTGTCGTGGTAGGAGTAGTATGGGCTGTAATGGTTGTATTGGTTATATGGGTAGAGCGCATAATCATCCTTATACCAGTCGTAAATCCATTCAGTGTCTCTTCCTGCCTGTATTTCACACCTGATAGTCACAGTCTCTCCATTGAATGCCTGTGTATCAGGCTTTATAATCACCACAGGTTTAGGACTCTCTGTAAGATAAAATTTAAAAAATTAACATTTCATTGGTCACATACAGGTTCAAACAGAGTACGACAGTGAAATGCTTGTATGACTGTCTGAGATGCACACATGAAAAAAAAAAATTTGTAGATAAAATAATTCAATAATAGAAATAGAAAATAAAGTATGAAAGTATAGAGGTATATTAAAGTGTAGAATATAACTATAATGTATAAGATATAAAAATACACACACTAGAAATAGTGTATACACCTGAATTAGACAGAACGGATGGATATGTGTATGACAGATATCGACAGAATTATAGATTTTTGTGTTTCTAAAATGTGAATATGCTGGAACAAAAGTGACTCTGTGCCAGTCCAGTGTTAAAATTATCAACACTCTTTCTATATATGTCTGCATTCCCAGGACTCTATTATTTAAACAAGTTTAAACATTTGAAAATGAAAACATATTGTTAAAGATTCAGAGTGTATGTACAGTAAATTTGATCACACATAATGTATCAACTTTAATACACTCATTTCCAATCTCTAATCTATTTTATTTATTCAGAACCTGAAGTCTTTTACACTCAGTGGTTCTGTATAAAATGTTCACCCTCGTCCTCTTCACTCATTCGCACTCTGGGAGGTCTCAAATCAGATATGAGCAGTGACTTTATAAAACCTTCTTTCCAACATCTACATTATTACATCTACATTATAGGCTATAATGCCTTTCATTTATCAAAGATAAACACATGTAGTGACACTTGTATTCCATCTTAAACCAGTACCAATACTATCTATTTCCCCCCTCTCTCTTTCTATCTATATGAGTGTGAATATTGCTTTTTGTTATATATAGGTTGTTTATTTGTTCAATGCTGTGCAGAATCACTTAAGAGAAAGTTTTCTACTCACCAGTAACTTCTACCTGCAGATCTTTACTGTAGCGTGTGTAGTATACTGGGTTTCCTCGTCCAGCTCTGCACCTGTACAGACCTCCATCAGAGACTTTAACAGATTTGATGATGTAGGAGTTTGTTTCAGTATCAGACATTAGGCTCTTTCTGTCTTTCTCCCAGGTAAAACGTCCATCCAGCAGACTGTAGATTCAGTGCACAGTACAGAGTCACTGAGTTTCCTGTCAGTGTGTCTCCTTTACGGTCTGATGTGAGGTCAGGTTTAGGTTTTTCTGTTAGAAATGAAGTGTAATTTTAGCAAGTGAACTAGTCTGATTCTTGACAAGGAAATTTGAAGCTTTAAGATTGTAAAGTTGAAGACTTAGAAATAAACAGATTATAGGTATCTATAAAGACTCAGCCACAGTAGAATCGAGGAATATGGTTTTATAGTGTGACCTTAATAGAGAAGAGAATTTGGCAATAGATACTATATGTTTATGTGTGTGTGTTTCTCTCTCTCTCTCACTCACACTCTCTCTTCTGTGTGTTTCTCTTCTCTCTCTCTCTCTCTCTCTGTCTGTGTGTATGTGTGTGTGTGTGAGTTTTGTTGTCTCTGTTCACAAGTGAAAAATCCATGTGAACACTTTAAAAATAAAACAGACAATATGTAAGATCAAAAACACTCACCTGATAGAGTCAGTGTAACAGTATCACTGATCTGGGTGTATTTTGGGTCTGATGACTGAGTTGCTTTACAGCTATAAGGACCTTTATTAGAGTCGCTAACAGATCCGATTGTGTAGGTCTTTCCTGTTTCATGACGGAGTTCTTCATTATTTCTATACCAGTGATATTTCCAGGATCCTCCTTTTATGTCACATGTGAGGGTGACGGTTTCTTCACTGAACACTTTCTCAGCTGGCTGTACTTTCACTACAGGCTTTGGTCTCTCTATATAAATATCATATAAAGAAAATAGTATAAAAAATGTATACATCAATTAAACATATGATCTTATTGGACAATTTCAATAATTACCAAAATAATATATTGTTTATAGATTTGAATATATATATATACCCGTCACTGTAATTGTGTAATTCATTAATATTGTATAAACACATAAAAAACAATAGAATCTATCAATGTCTCATTTAACCGTAGTCTTGAGGTGCATTATGCATACATGATATCTTATCTTCCCATTTTATTAAACGCTGTGTTGCTCCAAAATATGATCAAATACAAACATCTGTGCATGAACTTACTTTATGCTTATTTTATTAGTCTATCACATAAGCAACATAAATGACGTTTTAAAAACATTCTTTGAAGAAAACATGCAGTACATTTGTCATTTTAGTCCCTCTAATCCATGGGTGTCTAAACTTTTTGCAGTTTTTGAGGTGAAAATATGCGAGGGCCGAGCATTCAACCTGACCTTCTTTGAACTATTGACATTAAATGCAAATGAACTATTTAATGATTTTTATTGTAAGTTACCAAAGTAACTTTGGTAAAAACCTACTTCTTTTCATGACAAATTTTCTCCACCATTTTCATCATGCAGTTTTGAATAAATTCACCCTCAGTAAAAGGCCTGAAGTTCTATAGATCGCCTTTGTGGCATTTTCAATAGACTCACGGCTCTTGTGAAAAATCGCTGCTGTGCCGTGGTGGCGAAAGTGCGTCTACATGTCTACTAACCATCTCCGGACAAAATATAAAATAGCTTTTTTGTACGCGTGTATTTTATAATGTAGTTAACAGTGCTGGCGGCCCGTATGTTATTGATTTTATAATACATGCTGCGGGCAATTTGAAATTGAGGAAATGTCAGACTTTGGACATGCCTGCTCTATTCATTTATAGGTCAATAGGTATACTTTGATACTAAATATTCTACTGTTTAATTACAGGCATGTGTTTCTTGTTACATCTTTACAGGGTGATTTATTAATATGAATTATTACAGCTAGTGAAAACAGTACTCTTTGGTACAGCTTTGATTACAGACTCTAATGTACTGAGATGTTCTTTTTTTAGTTTATGTTTATAAATAACATATGGAGGGGCACGGTGGCTTAGTGGTTAGCATTTCGCCTCACACCTCCAGGGTCTGGGTTCGATTCCCGTCTCGGCCATGTGTGTGTGGAGTTTGCATGTTCTCCACGTGCCTCAGGGGTTTTTTCTCCGGGTTCTCCGGTTTCCTCCCAGTCCAAAAACATGCACGGTAGGTTGGCACCTTGGAAAATTGTCCCTTGTGTATGAATGTGTGTGTGAATGTGAGTGTGTGTGTGAGTGTGTCCTGCGATGGGTTGGCATTCCATCCAGGGTGTATCCTGCCTTAATGCCCATAGGCGCAGGCTCCCCGTGACCCGAGGGAAGATCGGATAAAGCGGTAGAAGATGAATGAATGAATAACATATGGAGTAAATTATGTTTCATAATTGGAAGCTTCGATTCACTACCTATTCAATACCTATTTCTTTCTCCACTCACCTAAAGGTACAGATCTTCACCATGAAACAACAACAGTGAATCATTAGAGCAAGATTAATCTGACTATTGAGTGAAGAACATGTTGCATATAAACATCATTAATATTCAATTTAACAGTTTAAAATAATGGTTTAAAACAATTTAAAAAAAAAAATGTGAGCCTTTAAAACAGAACAGTGAAATAAAACAAACCCTGATTCAGTTGGAAATAAATAATCTATAAATGTGACATTCATGACATTTTGTGTTTGAAAATAACAAAAAGTAATGAATTAAACTCACCTGATACACTGAGAGTAACAGGATCACTCATCTTTGAGATCTGACTGTCACTGCGTCTCCTCCCTCTGCAGGTGTATATCCCTCCATTATTGTTTGTAACCAGAGCTGATGCTGATCTCGTGTGATGTGTAGTTTGGGTAGAGTGTGTTATAATCCTTATTCCAGTCGTAATTCCACTCAGTGTCTCTTCCTGTCTTTATTTTACACCTGATAGTTACTGTGTCTCCTCTGAACACAGGTTTAGGACTCTCTGTAAAAAAAAACAAAATAATAAATAATATTTACGGTGGTGTCGCGCTGCACAGACACACAGGATTCAAAAACCTTTATAATCACCACAGGTTTGGAAACAGCAACAGACAAAAGGACTCTCATAGAATGGGTGTAAAAAAAAAAACAAAAGAATAAGGACACCTGAAAGTGTGTGTGTGTGTGTGTGTTTTGTGTGTGGTGTGTGTGGCGATGGAAACGAGCGAAAGAGCGAGAGAGAGAGAGAGCGCCGTGACAAATATATTATATATGAACTAAATTCCAACAACATTATTTAAATGAGAAGTATATAGATATTCTGTATTTCCATACAGAATCTCTGCTCAGCCATAAATAAATGATGACATTTTTATCAAGTACTATTAATGAAATAAATGTAGATCCCAATTTGTCTCAACCCAAAACATTTATCAAGTTACTTAATTAAAATATCACTTTAATATGTGTCAATTTTGATTTTATTCTTGTTTGAATTAGTGTTTGTATTTGTTTTCCTGACTTTTTATTTTCACTGCATATTTTATACACTAACAATGCGTATATGTGTATAGGTTTTGTGTTTCATACACAAAAAAATGTTATCTTTCTTGTTAAACTCATTATTGCTTAATCTAAACAAACAAACAAAAACATTTAATGTGTGACTTTAATTGGGCCACAATAGGGTCACATGCATGATAAGTGGCCCACATGGTAAATAGTGAAAGAGATGTATTTCCTTTATATGAGTGCTGCTGTAGTTCTTTACAAAACAGTTATAACATTAAACCCCCGCAAAGACAAAAAGCATATTTTGAGTTTTCTCTAATTCCACCCGGTTACTTATAATAAAAACAAAAAATGGTTTGGGTTACTTGTATATGGGAGGTGTATGTTAATGATATACAATAGCCAAAACCTTTGCAGACGTGAACAAAATCAACAATTTCATGGACACATGCTTTTTATTGTTAATTTTGTAATAGACAAGAACACTAAAAATTGTCCAGTCCGTTCTGTTACGCAGGCTTGTCAATCCCATTTTCAGAAATACAAATGCAAAGGAAAAAAACAGATTAATAAGACGTTAATAAATGTTCACTGTCTCCTCACGGTGTGACCTCATACTCCTCCTTTATACTCCTATATAAGAGCTCTGTATGCATTGAAAAATATTGCAGTTTGTGTTCCTGCTCACATGATTATATGTTCTGAACATGAAGGCTTTTACTCACCAATAACTTTTAACGAGAGTGCATCACTGTAGTATGTGTAGTAGATTGGGCTTCCTCTTCCGGCACTGCACCTGTACTGACCTTCCTCAGAGACACTCACGGAGCTGATGGTGTAGGAGTTTGTTTCAGTTCCCAGGTTTTTTGTGTCTTTCTCCCAGTAAAACTTCCATCCAGCATAATGCAGATTCAGTGTACAGTACAGAGTCACTGAGTTTCCTGTCAGTGCAGCTCCCTTAGGATCTGATGTGAGATCAGGTTTTGGTTGTTCTGTTAGAAATTAAATATATATTTAAGCACTTTTTATTACAATATTCTACAGAAAAACAGTGATACTTTAAAATGATTGGATTAAAGTAGCATTTAGTATTAGAGATATTAGAATAAAAACTGAGAAAAATATTTATAGTAAAAAAATTAAATGTAGCAAAACAAAATACAAATAGTCTGTGCACAGAGTCACTTCTACGCAGATTTACTGACCAGTGATATTATTTCAACTGATTCAACTGCCTTTCCCACCACACAACACAACACACACACACACACACACACACACACACACACACACACACGTGTCTAAATAGCATGTCTAAATAGCATTTACAGTGGGTAGTGTGCCACAGCAAGGAAACTAGCAAAACACAAAAAGACACAATAAAGGGATAAAGGGATACAAGACAGGATGTACTTAAAACTAAACAATTTAACAGGACACAAAACAAAACTCATTAACCCAACATATAAATAAATACAATTTCTTTAGGTGTCTGGGCATAAAACAGGTACACCAATGTATTTTAATGAATATATAAACTAAATATTATATGGAACACAAAATACTAAAATATACATATTATTTTTAGTTGAAGAGATATTTCTAACATTTAGAAATGATCTTTTTTTAAAAACACGTTTTACCTCAAAAGCAATGAAAGTAGGTTATGTTAATAATATAGGAATTCAGTGGGACTAAGTTGGGGGTCTGAGTGACAGCCCATCTACTTTAATAATCTGATTATTCTGAATAAAAGCACTATTACATTCATACAGAACCCCTCAGTGCTTTATTTAACCATAGTTAAAGTACATTGTACGTTCACTGTCACATGTGAAAAATGTATGTAGGCACTTTTTAAAGATAATGGAATAGACACCACATATAAAGATAAAACACACTCACCTGATACAGTCAGTGTAACTTCATCACTGATCTGTGTGTATTGTGGGTCTGATGATTGACTTCCTTTACAGCTATAAGGACCTTTATCAGTGTCTTTAATAGCAGTAATTGTGTAGGTCTTCATTCCTGCAGCATCACTTTGATATACATTATTTCTATACCAGTGATACTCCCAGGATCCTTCAGTGTTTAATATCACATGTGAGAGTGATTGTCTCCCCAATGAACACATTCACATCTGGCTGTATGTTCACTACAGGCTTTGGTCTCGCTATACAAGAATAATACAAACTTCAGTGTATTTATTACATCTTAAAATCATGTAAATTCCACAATTCCACTAATAATTTAAATAATTAGATTTATTTTCTACATACGAACTATACAATTAAAGGAGAAATACTAGAAAACATGACGTACCACTCACTGTAACTGTGACTGGATTTCGTTTTTACATATGATAAAAAATAAAAAGAATTTACAAACAAAAGTAAGAACATAAGCATCCACACTCACCTGTTTCAGTGTGTGAATCAGTTCCACGCTTCCCTGAGCTCTCAGTTTCTTCTCCTAAAAATATTACAGAATGTCAGGTTTTGAAACAATTTTCACAATAATTCCACAACTTTAATACCAAAGTTTTGGTGATGTTAAGTAGTCAAATTACATAATTTAAACTATTCCATTTTAATTCTGCTTCCATTCTACTTAGAAATGACCATACACCTTATTTTACCTTATTACCTTTTTTTTAAGTATAATTAACTAATTTCACCTCAGACAGAAAAAATAACACAAAAATTCAATCAGTATCAGGCACATGCTATGCACAAAAAGCATGTTTTGAGTTACAGCAAAACTTTACCACATACACACAAACATCAACAATCAGCGTATGACTCTCAACATTGATGACAATCAGAATAGAAAAAAAAAAAAACTGAACAGCAACAAATAGTCTGCATGGTGGCAAGCCTGGACATGATCTGGAGATAGACGTGCGGTCGGCATGTGGGTGGGTCACATAGTGTTCACTGTGTAACAAAACTAAATCAACTACTTGTTAAAAAAAAAAAAACACAAGCGCATCTATTAAATGCTGTAAATCTAAATATAAATTTAGTGTTTACGGGCAATTTCTGGCTTGTCGATATAGTATGGAATTTCATGCGCCATCTGGTGGATATTCTGTTAAGCACAACACATGTATTTATATTCTTAAATAAAAAGTGTTTCAACAGGAACCGTGCGTCATGGGGGTCAAATTACCAGAATGCGAGTAAATTTACTCAGCGATCCAAAAATAATCGTCACAATGACACTAGCTATTAGTAATAGCAAATACATCATTGCTAATCAAAAGCAATCCCCATTTTCTTGCATTTAAATGCAAGAAGTCTACTGATTAGTGTTCGGGGCCATGGTGGCTTAGTGGTTAGCACGTTCGCCTCACACCACCAGGGTCTGGGTCACACCTTCCCATCTCGGCCACGTGTGTGTGGAGTTTGCATATTCTCCCCGTGCCTCAGGGGTTTTTTCTCCGGGTTCTCCGGTTTCCTCCCCGGCGAAAAAACATGCACGGTAGGTTGATTAGCACCTTGGAAAATTGTCCCTAGTGTATGAATGTGTGTGTGTGTGTGTGTGTGTGTGTCCGTGTGTGTCCTGCGATGGGTTGGCATTCCATCCAGGGTGTATCCTGCCTTAATGCCCATAGACGCCTGAGATAGACACAGGCTCCCCGTGACCCGAGGGAAGATCGGATAAAGATAAAGCGGTATAGAAGGTAGAAAATGAATGAATGAATGAATGATTAGTGTTCGTTAAATCCGTGAGTCTGAGACATCCCATGCATCCAGATGATTACTGTATACAGTCGTCAATACAGAATGTAAATAATCGTGCCGGTGCAAATCGTTTCTCATTCTGACTAACATGTTTTGTAGAGCTTGCATTATGATATTCCAAAAATTAAACCACAAAACCATTGTATTTACAATGATTTATGTAATAAACATGAAAATGAACATCTATTGACAAATATTAGATACAGTATTTGCCTCCTATGTAATATGAGCAGCCATCACAGAACAGCATGACAACAGAAGAGACATTCAAATAAAGCAAAACAACAACAAGAACAAACAAACAGAAAAACATATTATAAGTTAAGCTAATTAAGCTAAATACATTAGTGGAACTATGCAATGACAAGACAGTGGCAGAGACAGGCATGGAAGCAAAACAAACACATAAAACCAAAGCAGTGTTCACAGTGAGAGGGTGAATTCATGACAAATCAACCACAGCTGCACAAAAAAATACCACCATTGTAATGACATTAATGCACACTACATGTACAGCAATGATACAAAATAAGTTAAATGGATTGTACATAAATTACCTATTTGTGTACAATGGAGAAGTCCAATCATCACTTAAGAAAGAAAAGTAGAAATGACATTAATTCTGAGATAAGTCACACGGGGTCTTTATTTATTGGAAAATAAAAAGGACATTGTAGTATAATGTGTCCCAGTTCAAAGCCGAGTTTATCCTTTCCAAGCTTAATGAATTAATGAAATGAAATACAATTACAGCTTTTTCTGGAGTTTTTAATTTCTCTTATACTAAACCAACGACATCATTACCTTTTATTAATAAACTAGACAAGTACTATTCAAGTTCCTGTTATCAGTAACACCACTGCCCACTAAATTAAATGTAATAAACCTATCAAGCAGAGCCAAAAATATTTCACATCAGTGTAACACATGTTCGAAAATAATTCCCCATTCTTTATGCTCTAGTGACCAGAAAACAACAAAAATAGATTCATCCAAAGCAGCATCCTTTTTGTTCTGTAGTTAAACACAGCGACTCGTCTCCATCAGTACAGTGGTCACATATTTAGAAACCACTTCCTGTCTGCTTGGCACAGTCCATAAGACCCTAAGCAGTGTCTACACGATGCAAATTTCTCTACAAAATATACACAAACAAATGTAGAAAATTGTGTAAAATGTAAGTTATTAAACAAATACCGAAACCAACACTGTAATATTCTGCATGATAGAGACACACAGAGGTTGATACTGGACAGCTGCACAGCTTTTTCATTCAAAATATGTGCCAGAATAAATGAATGTAGTAACAATATATAGATAACATTTACTTACAGAGGAGCACACAGAGGTGACGGAGCTCCATCGTGTCCTGCTGATGCCTGACTTACAGACTCTATGGCAACTGTCTGTGTTGAAGGCTCAACACTTCCTGTGTTCGTAACCACCAATGACACTTTAGAAACGAGAGGAAAGAGAGAGAAAGAAAGAAAGAGAGAGAGAGAGAGAGAGGAGGGGGAGAGATATTGTTAAGGTGGAAATTCATGCTTTAGCAAAAGTGATTCATTCCATATATCAAATTTTTACCAACATTATATGTTCATTATTTATAATATGTTTCATATAGAAGTACAATTTAACCATAGATACTAAAAACAGTACTTATTAAAAGAGGAAGTGAACACAGAGTGAGAGTGAGGGGTGTTGTGGGTTCCTGTAAATGTGCCAAAAACAAAAATTGCTGTTACTGACTCTAATAACAGCTAGTGACCAGTGCAACATGCAAGGAGTCTGAAAAAAAGAAATATTAAGCCTGAGTTTAAAATACACTTGAATTGAGTGAATATATTGTTTCCTTCAGGGTCTGCTTGAGCTTTTTATGTGCTTTCTATGGGCTTCTGCTTAGACAGGACTGACTGAGTCCATGAGAAACTTGGTGAACCAACAATGTTCTTTGTTGGGGCAAAGCACTAGTCCTTCATTCTCCAACAACGTCAGTGTTCATGGCAAAGAAGCCGAAAGCATTTCCCAAGCATGGGCCGGAATGTGGCCTCCCCGGTATGCTCCCACCCCGACTAGAAGATCAAAATAAAAATATCTATGATCCAAATAAAATGCAGGTCCAAGAGAAATACATAACAAAAATGCTGCATTATGAAACTATACAAGATTTAACAGGGTATAAAAAATAAACTATAATCATGGGGTAGAACTGGAACATTAGGAAGTAGACCAACAAGGCTTTAGACCAATCAGCTTTAGTTACTGAAGGCTGAAGTGTTTATGCAAACTCATTAAATCGCAGGTTTTTTCTTCATTTTGCATCTTGATTAATGTTATTACAATATCTACTTTTATTACTGGCTATCAGATGTTGATAGTTTTACTTATAGCCGGTAAATGGATACATTTGTAAGGCCTCATAAGTCGAGATATAATGTTGTAAAGGCTACTATTGTTTCTAAGATTATTAGCTAATGACATTAAAAGTTAATAGCATTTGTGCTGAATCCACTGGAGCATGCCACAGACGTTAGCAGCAGTTGACACATGCATGTGAAGCTATTTTAATTTTGGCTTTGGTGAGAATGACAATGAAAGCGGGTTATGTTTTTTTTTCTTTCACTGGTAGCAGCCACTAGGCTTAACGTCACCGGAAACCACACTACAACTTTGTTTCATGTTAGAGTCATAAAAGAAATAAAATCTGTAGTTTGGAAAAAAAAATGTACAAGACATCATTCATCAACATACAAGAATATGCTGCTTAAAAAAAAGCTGTAGTTTGGAAAAAAAAATGTTTATTTATGCTAATTTCAGACATCATTCATCAACATACAAGCATATACTGTATTGTTAAATGCTGCTTAAATTAGTTACAAAGTAAATCTAAGAAATGACAAATAGTACATTAAAATTGAGCAGAGACAGTAACAAAAATGGCGATATATGTGTGTCCTCCTTCTAGTGTATAAAATGTTTTTGTATTTTTAGAGCCCGGAAAAAATTTGCATTTTACGTTTAATAGAGTATATTTCATTTAACGACAGTCAATTATCCATATATCATTTAATGAAACTTTTTTCATTAACAAAAAGTACTAATGTATATATATATATAATGTAATATAAAAGTGATGTATAGAAATACTAAAGTAGAAAAAATAAAATGTAAAACCTTAAAAAAATGCAAATTATATATATATATATATATATATATATATATATATATATATATATATATATATATATATATATATATATATATATATATAAAATAGACATAATGTTAGTGTGACTCATGGACAGTTATTGCATTATTAACTGTTTAAAGCAGCGAACAGGCAAATAACATAAATGAGTAAATAAACACAAACTTATATTAATGATCTTGCAAAAGCAATACATATAATCTATGAAATTACATTAGTTTTAGTTAGTTTTTAAAAATTTGTATCAGAATTAAAATATAACAGCGAACACTTAATCTAATCCCAGTTTATAAATTGACATAAATTTGAGATGTAATTCTGTTACATTGCTAAATATACAAATCTAGAAATAAACATAGCTTCCTCTTCCCTCTTCAAATGTGAATTTCAAATGTGAACTTAACTGAAGCTAGAGAGAGATTATAATAAGTGATGCTTTTGCAAACAATGATAAAATCTCCTGCTTAATGTTGAGGAATAGTGCATGAAGACAATACAAGTGTCAGTTTCTGGGATAACCAGTGGCTGAAAGAAAAATCTGGCGGAGGCACCAAAAATACTTTCTATTGAAAAACATTACATAGAAATTTGTCCTCTGTGACTTGAAAGAAGCAATTCATGTTCAAATCAATAGTTTCAGTTTTGTGACTAAATGGAAGAAATGCTTTTGAGACGTCTGTATATTTTGCAAATTTTATTTGATACATTTTTATTTTTATAAATTTATAAAATCCTGTGTACACTCTAATCTCTCACACTATACACATTTTACAGCCTCTTTTCACTCAATGGTTCAATATAAAAGTTCACACTCAGGCAGATCACATTGTATTTTTCTTAAATAAGTGTTCTTGAGCATTTAAATGTTTCTGAAACATTTAACATCTAGGTTTTGCTTTAACCTTAACCCCTCCCCACAGCCTCTTAACATTGTATTTTCTACAATTTATTAAGTGTTATTGTTGCTTACCAGTTCATCTACAGTTCATCTACTTAGCCATGTTCACACTGAATAAGTTTTAAACTACTCCCTCTTAACATTGTATTTTCTACAATTTATAAATAAGTGTTATTGTACTTGTCACATCAACACCTTACCAGTTCATCTACAGTTCATCTACTTAGCCATGTTCACACTGAATAATTGTTTTAAACTACTCCATACAATCCCTTGAACCCCTGACCTATCTGATCAGTAGAAAACACACAACACACACTGCACACACCACAGCACCTTCACCACTGATTTCTTCTGGTTTTCTTGCTGCTTTAACCTTAACCCCTCCCCACACCCCATATAATATGTAATTTTCTCTATGATTTCAGCAATTGTACTTTCAAACGTTATTGTCAATTCCCTTCACTAGTACACTTCACGGAAAACACTTACATGTTATTTAAATTAAATTCGACAAATATTTTTAGCATGTAAAAAAATACAATTAGAAAGTTAGTGAAATAAACAGTATGTAAAATAAAACACACTCACCTTATACACTCAGTGTAACAGTATCACTTCTCTGTGTGTAATGTGGGTCTGATGATTGAGTTCCGTCACAGCTATAATAACCTTCATTAAAGTCTTTAATATCAGTGATTGTGTAGGTCTTCTTTCCTTTGAGTATCATTATCATTGAGTTCTTTATTATTTCTATTCCAGTGATATGTCCAGTATCTTCCAGTCTGTATGTCACATGTGAGAGTGACGGTTTCTCCACTGAACACTTTCTCAGCTGGCTGTACTTTCACTACAGGCTTTGGTCTCGCTTTATAAAGCTAATAAAAGTGTAATAATAAAATACATAAATATAATTTTAAAAAAATTATTAAATGTATTAAATCCGGACTTAAAGCGCACCCGGATATAAGCCGTCTGCTCTATTGAAAAAGTATTAAACATGGCACCTGCATACAAGCCGCATCCTTTTACTGTAATCACGACTGGATTACTGAACTCTGACTTGTAGTTTCCTCTTCCTGTTTTGCAGTAGACGCGGATGATGTTTCTCCTACATTAGTACCTGTTACACTGAATGTGTTACTGTGCGCGCCGTGTATCGGGAGTCGTGTTAGGCATAAACATATATGAGCGTCCGTTGATTGCTGAGGAGAACTGTACAAGAAAAAGCTCAACCCAGTAGACTGCAGATTACAGGTCAGCGTAACTGTCTCCAGTGTAGATGGATCTCTGAGGAGTCACAGTCAATGTGGGTTTTTCTGTTGAAATGAAATGATAAAATCAGAGATGTTTTTACTTTTTCAACACGTTTTTTGTGCCTTAATTCAGAATTTAGAGACAGATTTATACAAATTACAATAATGCACAGTAATTGACAGTTTGTAAGCAACGCAATCTATTAAGTAAAATTCTTCAGCTAAAGTGTTGTAAAGACTCTGCTAGTGTGACAGAGACTCGGGAGATTCAGGATCCATGTGCACGCTTTTATTAATGCTCGAGGTTAGGCAGATGAAAGGGGCAGCACCGACAGACAGATGTATCAGAGATAAGCAAAAATCACAACAAGGTAACAGGCGAGAAGGTCAGAAGGCAGGCAGCTAGCGTCAATAGTCCAGTGAACAATAGCAATCAGTCCAGTGGGGCAGGCAGCAGAAGAATAGCAAACGTGGGAACAGGCAGAGGTCATACACAGAATATCACACAGGAGTTACACTCAGAATTGACAGGAAAAAGGCAATACTTCGCAATGAGCCACGGTCAGGGTCTGGCTTATATGGGGAGACTAATGAGTGATAGAAATCAGGTGTGTGCAAGATGGTGGTGTGTGCATGATGGGAAATGTAGTGCTGCTAGTACTCAGGTGACGGCTCGCGTTGGTGATTATCGGAGGGGTTCACAGAGGCGGCATTTGTCACAGAAACCCCACCCTGCGAACGGCTCCTGACGTGAGGGGCATTCTGACGCCGAGGTCTTCCTCTGGGACGGAGGGGGTGGGGGGGCCGGTTTACCGGGGTTGTTGCGTTGAAACTCCATAGTGAGCGATGGGTCAAGGATGTCAGAGCGATCGACCCAGGACCTTTCCTCCGGGCCGTAACCCTCCCAGTCCACCAGATACTGCAGATTACCTCCTCTGCGTCGTGAGTCCAGGATTTCGTGAACCTGGTAGGCCTCCTCGCCTGTCGATGATGATGAGGGGTGGGGGTCTCTGATCGCCATCCTCATCTAGACGCACCCCTCCTCTCGGAGCACCCAGCGGGCTTGAGCAAAGAGACATGGAACGTGGGTGAGATACGGTATTGAGGGGGCAGTTGTAACCGGTAAGAGACAGGTGTAATTTGTTTAACTATTTTGAAAGGACCCACGTACCTGGGACTGAGCTTTTTACAGGGGAGACGGAGACGGAGATCCTTGGTGGAAAGCCAGACTCTCTGACCTGGTGCGAAGGAGGGGGTTGGACGGCGGTGCTTGTCAGCGTTGGCCTTATATCGCCGTATAGCGCGCTGGAGCTGTTGATGAGCTTGAACCCATGTGTTCTCACTCTCCTGAAGCCAGTGGTTAACTGCGGGAAGTTCAGTGGGCTCGCCTGACCACGGAAAGAGAGGAGGTTGGTAGCCTAAGACGCATTGGAAGGGTGTTAGGTTGGTGGATGGTTTCCTTATCGAGTTTTGTGCGTATTCTGCCCAGAACAGATAGCGACTCCAGTCATTCTGTTGGTTGCAACAATAGATGCGGAGAAAACGGGTAAGTTCCTGATTCAGACTTTCCGCTTGACCGTTGGACTGAGGGTGGTATCCTAAGGTGAGGCTGACATTAACATTAAGACTTTTGAATAAGGCTTCCCAGACCCGGGATGTAAATTGAGGACCTCGATCGGAGAGTATATCTTCAGGGAGACCATAAATACGGAACACCCATTGGCATAACATTTTCAAAAGCAGACGGAAGTTTGGGTAATGGGATAAATCGGCAGCCTTTGGAGAAACGGTCGACAACGGTAAGTATGGTAGTGTTGCCCTCAGAGGGTGGTAAATCAGTGACAAAATCGATGGCTATATGTGACCAAGGCCGATGGGGAGTGGGTAGTTGGTTGCAGAAGGCCGGCGGGTGGTTGGTGAGATGATCGGGTGGTTTGACAGACGTGGCAGTTGGAAATGAACTTGATTACGTCACTTGTAATGCCTGGCCACCAGTAGTGGTTGTTGATAAGATCGGTAGTGGTATTAATGCCTGGATGGCCAGAGCTGAGGCTTTCATGAACTTGTTGGATTACACGAGGTCGTAGGGTTTCAGGGAACAAAGAGCTTATGGGGTGGTGTTTCAGGGGGTACCTCGATTCTCCTGTAGAGCTTCCCTGACAAGGGTGTCAACATCCCACTGAATGGGCGCAGCGATGATAGTGGTAGGGAGAATGGTCTCGCCCTCGCTTTTAGATGGAGTGTTGTCATGAAGGAGAGAGAGAGCGTCAGCCTTGGTGTTCCTTGAGCCTGGGTGATAGGTGACAGTGAAATTGAACCTTGTGAAGAACAGAGCCCATCGCGCCTGTCTGGGATTCAGTCTTTTGGCTGTTTTAAGATACTTGAGATTCCTGTGGTCTGTGATGACTAGGAATGGGTGTTTGGCGCCCTCTAGCCAGTGGCGCCATTCCTCAAAGGCGACTTTCATGGCAAGTAGTTCTCTATTGCCCCACATTGTAGTTGCGTTCAGCTGGGGTGAGTTTGCGGGAAAAAAAAGGCGCAGGGAAAGGTCTTTTGAGGTTGGCCATGTTTCTGGGAGAGGATTGCTCCAACGCCAGTGTCGGAAGCATCGATCTCTACGATAAAGGGTTGTTCAGGTTCGGGATGATGGAGAATGGGTGCAGATGTGAACCGTTGTTTCAGTTCTCTGAATGCCTTGTCAGCTTGTAGTGTCTAGTGGAGGGTCTTGGACTTTGTGAGAGCCGTGAGGAGTGATGCTATAATGCTGAAGTTTCTGATAAAGCGTCTGTAAAAGTTAGCGAATCCAAGAAATCTTTGTAGCTCTTTGATGTTCTTGGGGACAGGCCATTTCTCAACGGCAGTGACTTTCTTATCGTCCATACTAACCATCCCTTGCCCAATGATGTAGCCAAGGTATGCAGTACAAGAACTGTGGAATTCACACTTTTCAAGCTTGGCATATAGAGAGTTCTCGATGAGTCGTTGTAGGACGGCTCTTACATGCGTCACATGTGAGTCCATGGAGTCAGAATAGATGAGAATGTCATCCCTATAAACAATTAGCCATCTATTAAGCATGTCTCTAAATACCTCGTTGATGTAAGACTGGAACACAGAGGGACTATTGGCGAGCCCGAAGGGCATAACGAGGTATTCGTAGTGCCCATTCGTTGTTGAGAATGCTGTTTTCCTATTCATCGCCCTCTCTGATGCGGATTAGGTTGTAAGCATTTCTCAAGTCAAGCTTGGTGAAAACAGTGGCAGAGCGAAGCTGCTCTAATGCGGCTGGAACCAGAGGGAGTGGATAACGGAACTTGATGGTTATTTCGTTGAGGGCACGGTAGTCAATACAAGGTCGGAGAGATCCATCCCTTCTTTTTAACAAAAAAGAACCCAGCTGATGCGGGAGAAGTGGGATGGGCGGATGAAGCCCTTTTACTAACTCCTCCTGAATATATTGTTCCATAGCCTGAGTCTCTGCGAGAGAGAGAGTGGGAAGATGCGGCCACGAGGGGGCGTGCTGCCTGGAATGAGGTCTATGGCGCAGTCGGTTGAGCGATGTTGTGGAAGGGTTTGTGCTTTCTCTTTGCTGAAGGCCTCCTGCAAGGTCGAGATATTCTGGTGGGATGGAGACACTTTCAGGAAGTGGTTTCAGGAATTAGGCAATGTTGAAAACATTATGGGACCAGTGGGAGATTCTCTTGCTCTGCCAGGAAATCATGGGATTGTGTTTTTGTAGCCAAGGGAAACCCAAAATGATAGGGTTATTGGGGACTTTGGATGACTAGGAAATCGAGTTGCTCAGTGTGATGGTTGTTGACAGTAACATTGAGTGGTACATAGAAACAGTACTGGTCACGTGTGTGTGTGTGGTTGATTTTATTTAAAGTTTTTCGAAGAATGGGAAGGGCAGAGAATTTCCTCTTTTTTTTCCTCTTAATGGTTAAAGCGATACAGCTCAACTAAAATAGAAAACCAACCACAATTTTTCATGTCTTATTTCTGTTAAACAAAAGTCACATTCACTAAAGACCACACACTGCATTAACACACTTGATTCATACACACACATGTGACAAGCAGTAATTTTATTATAGTTGTTCTGTAAGCTGGATGTCAGGCATAAATGCATCATGCTGGTAATATTGCCTTCCAAAGAGAACACAATAAAATATCAAAGACATGTCTGAGTAATCAAATATAGGAAAGTTTTTATTCTGGTTAACAAGCTCTCATACATACACACACAGCTCAATCGCCTTCATTTACATCATACACAAACACACACACACACACACACAAACACACACACACACACACACATGCACACACAAACACACACACCCTGCTCAATCTCCTTCATTTACCTCACACACAATCACAGACACACACACACACGCTCTGTTCAGTCTTCCTACATTTACCTCACATACAAACACACACACACAACACATACACACACACACACACACACACACACACACACACACACACACACGAACACTGCTCAATCTCCTTCATTTACAGTACCTCACACACAAACACACACACATGCACACTGCTCAATTGTCTTCATTTACACACACACACACACACACTGTTCAGTCTCCTACATTTACCTCACACATGCATTAGCACACACACACACACACACACACACACACAGTGTTCAATCTCCTACATTTACCTAGTTCTCCTACATTTGCCTCCTACATTATCACGCGAATAAGATCCAGTCAGATCCTCACCCAGATAAATTAAATTTCGGTCCGCCTGTATCCGGGATCTTGTCCTTTCGGTCATGACCCAAAGCTCATGGCCATAGGTGAGAGTAGGAACGTAGATCGACCAGTAAATTGAGAGCTTTGCCTTTTGGCTCAGCTCCCTCTTCACTACGACGGACCGTACGTACATCGACCGCATTACTGCAGAGGCTGCACCGATCCGCCTGTCGATCTCCCGTTCCATCCTCCCCTCACTCGTGAATTGCAAGACCCCAAGATACTTGAGCTCCTCCACTTGGGGAAGGAGCTGTCCACCAACCTGAAGTGGGCAAACCACCTTTTTGCGGCTGAGGACCATGGCCTCGGACTTGGAGGTGCTGATCTTCATCCCAGCTGCTTCACACTCGGCTGCAAACCTTTCCAGTGCATGCTGAAGGTCTTGGCCTGATGGAGCCAACAGGACAACATCATCATCGGCAAAAAGCAGAGACGAGATCCTGTGGTCCCCAAACCAGACTCCCTCCAAGCCCCTGGCTGCTCCTAGAAATTCTGTCCATAAAAATAATGAACAGAACCGGTGACAAAGGGCAGCCTTGCCGGAGTCCAACATGCACCGGAAACAGGTCTGACTTACTGCCGGCAATGCGAACCAAACTCCTGCTCCGTGCATACAGAGACCGAGCAGCCCTCAACAGAGGGCCTCGGACCCCATACTCCCGGAGCACCCCCCACAGAGTGCAGCGAGGGACACGGTCGAATGCCTTCTCCAAATCCACAAAGCACATGTGGACCAGTTGGGCAAACTCCACATGATCCCTCCATCACCCTGTAGAGGGTATAGAGATGGTCCAGTGTTCCACGGCCAGGTCGAAAACCGCATTGTTCCTCCTGAATCCGGGGTTCGACTAAAGGCCTGAATTCTCCTCTTCCAGTACCCTGGCATAGACTTTCCCAGGAAGGCTGACAGAGTGTGATCCCCCTATAGTTGGAGCACACCCTCCGGTCCCCTTTCTTAAAAAGAGGAACCACCACCCCGGTCTGCCAATCCAGAGGCACCGTCCCCAGCTGCCACGCGATGTTGCAGAGGCGTGTCAGCCAAGACAGCCCCACAACATCCAGAGACTTCAGGTACTCAGGGCGGATCTCATCCACCCCCGCTGCTCTGCCACCGAGAAGCTTCTCAACTACCTCGGTGACCTTCAGCTTGGGTGATAGATGACGCCACCTCTGAGCCCATGGCCTCTGCTTCCTATCATCGGAAGGCATGACTCCGGGGTTGAGGAGATCCTCAAAGTATTCCTTCCACCGTCCGATGATGTCCCCAGTTGAAGTCAACAGCTCCCCACCTCCACTGTAGACAGTTTTGGCAGGGCACTGCTTCCCCCTTCTGATATGCCGGACGGTTTGCCAGAACTTCTTTGAGGCCGACCGATAGTCCCTCTCCATGGCCTCTCCGAACTCCTCCCATACCCTGAGATTTTGCCTCAACAACCACCCGGGCCGCAGCCCGCTTGGCCTGACGGTACCCATCAGCTGCCTCAGGGGTCCCAAGAGCCAACCAGGCTCGGGAAGGACTCCTTCTTCAGCTTGACGGCATCCCTTACTTCCGGAGACCACCACCGGGTTCGGGGATTACCGCCACGACAGGCACCTGAGACCTTACGGCCGCAGCTCAGAATGGCTGCATCGACAATGGAGGTTGGACATGGTTGAACATGGTCCACTCAGACTCAATGTCTCCAACCTTCCCTCGGGATCTGGTTGAAGCTCTGCCGGAGGTGGGGTTAAAGTTAAAGATATCTCTGACAGGGGGTTCTGCTAGGCGTTCTGACAGGGGGTTCTGCTGGGCGTTCCCAGCACACCCTCACAATACGTTTGGGTCTGCCGAGTCTGTCCAGCTTCCTTCCCCGCCATCGAATCCAAGCTCACCACCAGGTGGTGATCAGTTGACAGCTCCGCCCCTCTCTTCACCCGAGTGTCCAAAACACACGGACGGAGGTCAGATGAAGACAACCACAAGGTCTATCATCGATCTCCGTCCTAGGGTGTCCTGGTACCATGTGTACTGATGGACACCCTTGTGTTTGAACATGGTGTTCGTTATGGACAAACTATGAGTAGCACAGAAGTCCAATAACTGAGCACCACTCGGGTTCAGATCAGGTATCACTGTCATTGCCCACATGGGCATTGAAGTCCCACAGTAGAACAACGGAGTCTCCAGTCGGGGCGTTTATCAGTGCCCCTCCCAGAGACACCAAGAAGGCCGGGTACTCTACACTGCCATTCGGCCATGAGGCACAAACAACAGTGAGAGATTTTTCCCCAACTCGAAGGCGCAGGGAAACGACCCTCTCATTCACCGGGGTAAACTCCAACACATGATGGCTAAGATGGGGGGCTATGAGCAGGCCCACACCAGCCCACACCAGTCGTCTCAGATTAATGGAGAGTCACCGCAGGCAACTCCAGAATAATGGAGAGTCCAGCAGAATAATGGAGAGTCTCATCCTCTCTCGAGGAGTATGGTTCCAGAGCCCAGACTGTCCAGAGCCCAGAGTGGAGGTGAGCCCGACTATCTCTAGCCGGTATCTCTCAACCTCCCACACAAGCTCGGGCTCCTTCCCCACCAGCGAGACCTCCCGAGGTGATTCCATTCTAGAGCATGTCTCTAGAGCTAGTCTCTGTGTCCGAGGCCTCCGCCTTCGAGGTCGGGTCGCCGAGGCCTCCGCCTTCGAACCACAAAATTGCCCGAACCACCAATGGTCCCTTATGAGACCCTTCCTGCAGGTGGTGGGCCCACTGGGCCCACATTAAGGTGTGGGCCCCGGGAAGGTGTCCACTCATGTCAGGCACTCAGGCAGGTTGAGCCCAGCCGGGCCCCATGGGTGGAGGCCCAACCACCAGGCGCTCGCTTTCAAGCCCCAGCCCCAGACCTGGCTCCAAGGAGGGGCTCCGGCTGTGCCATACCTGCGCTAACCCTAACCCTAACCCTTGATTTACAGACGTGGACAAAATTGTGGACGACCAAAATTGAAAGAAAAAGTTGGTACCCTTTGGTCAATGAAAGAAAAAGTCACAATGGTCACAGAAATAACTTTAATCTGACAAAAGTAATAATAAATAAAATTCTATAAATGTTAACCAATGAAAAGTCAGAATTATGACTAAAAAAAATTCTCATAAAACAGCCTGTTAACAAAAGTAAACCCCTCTTAATAGACATTGTTTTTCAACGCTTCCATGCTTAAACTCAGAAATGTAAAAAAATAATGTAAAAAAATAAACTCATGAAACAGGCATGGACAAAATGATGGTACCCCTAACTTAATATTTTGTTGCGCAACCTTTTGAGGCAATCACCAACTCAAACGCATGTTGAGGCAATCAGCTGCAATCAAACGCTTCCTGTAACTGTCAATGAGACATCTGCACCTCTCAGCAGGTCATTTTGCAGTTATTTTGGCCCACTCCTCATGAGCAAACTGCTGCTCCAGTTGTGTCCGGTTTGAAGGGTGGTGCCTTTTCCTTACTTCCATGTTTCAGCTGTTCCTTCCCTTACAAAGATGCTCAATAGGATTGAGGTCAGGGCTCATAGACGCCTGGCCACTTTAGAATAGTCCAATTTTTTCCTCTTAGCCATTCTTGGGTGTTTTTAGCTGTGTGTGGGTCATTGTCCTGTTGCAATTGACCCATGACCTGCGACTGAGACCAAGCTTTCTGACACTGGCTAGTACATTTCTCTCTAGAATTCCTTGATAGTCTTGAGATTTCATTTCTACCCTGCACAGATTCAAGACACCCTGTGCCAGACCCTGTGCCGTACCCAGCAAAGCAGCCCCAGAACATAACATAACAGAGCCTCCTCCATGTTTCACAGTAGGGACAGTGTTCTTTTCTTGATATGCTTCATTTTTTCGTCTGTGAACATACAGCTGATGTGCCTTGGCAAAAAACTTCGATTTTTGTCTCATCTGTCCACAGGACATTCTCCCAGAAGCTTTGTGGCTTGTCAACATGTAGTTTGGCATATATTCCAGTCTGCATTTGCTTTTTTATGATTCGTTTTCAACAATGGGTGTCCTCCTTGGTCGTCTCCCATGTAGTCCACTTTGGCTCAAACAACGACGGATGGTGCGATCTGACACTGATGTTCCTTGAGCATGAAGTTCACCTTGAATCTCTTTAGAAGTCTTTCTAGGCTCTTTTGTTACCATTCGGATTATCCGTCTCTTAGATTTGTCATCAATTTTCCTCCTGCGGCCACGTCCAGGGAGGTTGGCTACAGTCCCATGGATCTTAAACTTCTGAATAATATGTGCAACTGTACTCACAGGAACATCTAGTTGCTTGGAGATGGTCTTATAGCCTTTACCTTTAACATGCTCTTTCTTGTCTATAATTTTCTTTCTGATCTTGAGACAGCTCTTTGAGACAGCTCTTTCCTTTGCTTCCTCTGGTCCATGTCGAGTCGAGTGTGGTACACACCATATCACCAAACAACACAGTGATTACCTGGAGCCATATATATAGGCCCAATGGCTGATTACAAGGTTGTAGACACCTGTGATGATGCTAATTAGTGGACACACCTTCAATTAACATGTCCCTTTGGTCACATTATTTTTGTGTGTGTTTTCTAGGTGTTACCATCATTTTTGTCCATGCCTTTTTTGCCATGTTTCATGAGTTTATTTTTTTACATAATTCTGTTGAAGCATGGTTGTTTAAAAACAATGTCTGACTTTCATTGGTTAACATTTATAGAATTTTTATTTATTATTACTTTTGTCAGATTAAAGTTATTTCTGTGACCATTGTGACTTTTTCTTTCATTGACCAAAGGGTACCAACAATTTTGTCCACGTCTGTATTTTCTTCCATAAGGGAGCTTGAACCGCTCTTCATCTGAAGAACCTGCTACAGTCTTCTTCCTGAAGGACTGAGACAGCTCACCTTAGTGTTTACTCCCACTTCAATGATGTTTAAATAGAAAATGCCTCCTTCAAAAAGCTGACATCTTGTGTACTTGATGTGATACACTTATGTGTAATGTGTGAATGTCCTAATATATTCCTCACCAGAAATTATATTTTTGTACAGTACATAGAATAGAAAATAAGAAAATTACTTACACCAGTAGTAAAGAGTTGGTCTGAAAATGTAATTTTATTTGTTATAGTCTTAAGGATCATGCATTAAAAAATACAAGCTTACAATGTATTGTTAAATTCTTTGTTTACAAAATAAAGCTATTTAATTTGATTACAAAATAAAGCTAAATGACAATTATTCAAAAATCCCAATTATATTAAAATGTAAAAGCAAGTGGTACATCAGGAATAACAATGTATACTGTTTGGAGTGCTTATAATATAATATGTCAATAGAAATGTATATTAAAATAATAGAATGTAAAGATTACCATCTTAATAAGGTTTTTCTATGGGTATTATACAGAATTTATGCACCCATATATGTCTTATATGTTCTTGTTCAATATTCAAAAATATATTTCTTTACATTACATTTATGGCATTTGGCAGAGACCCTTATGCAACTGAGCAGATTTATACAACTGAGCAGTTGGGCCCAGCACTTATCCAAAGTCCAACCTACTGTAGTATTATAATGTAAATATTGTATGATATATTATACCATATGATAGACATATATTAAACACAAAATTGATAAAATCATGAACACACAAAATCTTTACTCAACAATTCCAGGAGGAAATTTGAAGGACCAAACAATCCTGGATTCAAGTCAAATCAACCACAATAAAATTCCTCTACAGTAACTGAGTAAACAATGTATGAATTACAGACCATCAGAAATATATAGGACAATTCTGTCCTAGTGTCAAATAAAACATTTAAAGTACATGCTGTTAGTTTCCTCTTCTTCCTATAAGAGCATCAATAAGGAGTTTATATATTGCTGAGATTTGAACACAAGAATGCAGAAACTTTAGAATGCCTCCAAAAATATGTCTTTACTGTGTTCTTTGATATTTCTTTAGCAATCCCTAATTGAAGACTTTCTTCATGAACCTATGAAAATATTATTGAGTCAGTTATAAAACATAAAAACATTAGTTAAATATTTCTGTAATGTACTAATCATTTGGCCAAGTACTTGAATTAGCTGAGATTTTGCGAGATTTACACTATTAATTACTAAAACACATGTGACGTAATATATATATATATATATATATATATATATATATATATATATATGTATATATATATATATATATATATATATATATGTGTGTGTGTGTGTGTGTATGTATATATATATATTTTTATGCGTATATTGTCATACAGTATACTGTATATACTGTATATAATCCTATCTAAAACAAAATACTGAATTCAAACTTGAAACTTGAAAAGAAAAAACAACATCGCATCACCTGAACTTCAGGCAAACAAGACCTGACTTTAGGTTCCTGCAGTTTTCTTACCGTTTTGTTGTTTCTAATTTCTAATCATAGTCCGTGAATAGGTTCTATAGCTAATTCCAGCTGCAAAAACACCTAGAAAAGAACAAAAAATACAAATGCTATTGCTATTTTATGTTGCCTCTAGCACAGCTAGTTATCAGAGTAAAGAAGAGTAAAGCAGTAAAACAAGTTAAAACAATATTTGATGATATGTGAACATGTGCAAACCACACCTTTTTTCTTCCTGTAACACAACAGCAGGATCAGTAAAATCATGATGATGACAAACATAAAAGCCAGACTCAGTCCTATAATTGCACCAGTAGATATAGAATTTGAAACTAAGGAAAGAAGAGAAACTGAATATTCATTCAAACACCATGCAGTGAAACCGTAATGTTACAAATCATACTCAAGTAAGAAGAAATGGTTACATTTCATTACCTTTTACTGAAATCCAGCTGTTCGGTGACTCTCCTCTCTCTGGGTGTTTACAGTGGTAGAAACCTTCCTCAGAATTTGAGATACTACTGATGGTCATCTGTCTTCTTGCCTGGTTCTTGAAGATAAAATCGTTTTTGTAGAAATAAACACCAGAAACTAAGATCTTTGTGTTGCGATATAAACAGCATAAAGTCAGAGGTTTTCCATCAGTTACTGAATGGATAGGACTGTCCAGGATCACATCACCATCTGTAGGAAAGAGAAAGAATACACTAACAATAGTATCGAGTATTCATAGACCTCTATTGATCTGTTCTATGGGAAGTTAATAACCACAATGTCATGTTTATAAATAAAATAATAAGATTCCATCAATTAAACTTAATTTATGAGTTTGTTTATGGCTGTACTGTGCTAGTTTAAATATGATCTGAGAATTTACCTGAATCTGAGACAAATATGCAAAACGTAAAATTTTTTCATGCTGTTTATTGGATGTTTAAATAATAAGACTGATATATATATATATACTTTTATATAATTATACTTATAATTATTGGCTAATTATTGGCTTATTAGTGCTCTGTTTAAAAAAAAAAAAAATCTGTGTTTCTGATTATATGAGGGTTGATCTAGGCATCTTGCACATTTGGAAAGGCTCTATCAACATAGGTTTTAGTGCAAAAAATACTCTATATATGCAATATATAGTCATAAATATTGCCGTATACCACATATAGGACAGCATTCCCCACAATTTCATCAAACTTTTTTTGAAACTTAAAATGTAAAAAGACCTTTTTTACAAAATGGTGTATATGAGAGATGAAACATTTGATTTTTGTTTGTTTGTTTGCTTTTACTGTGAATAGAATAATGATTTGGAATTGGGGATGAAAAGTGATAAAGACTCACGGTGCACTGTGATATTGACAGAAATACTGCGTTCTCCAGATTCGGACTGACACCAGTAAACTCCAGTGTGTGATATAGAGAGGGCGCTGATGTTACATGAAAATCCAGAATCTGATGAACAATTGAACAACTCATTGTGTGTGTATCCTCTCACTGTCCATCCAGTAGAGTTTCTCTGGTCCTCACAGCTTAGTGAGAGAGAGTCAGCAGTAAAATGTTGAGATCTGCTGGGATTGATGATCAGAGACACTGGAGGAGATTCACCTGTTAACACATACAGTAGTATAGTATACAGTATATACATGACTACATTTATATTTTGCAGCATTCGGCAGACGCCCTTACCCAGAGCGACTTACAACTGAGCAATTGAGGGTTAAGGGCCTTGCTCAAGGCCTTGCTCCACTAGTGGTAGTTTGATGGTGGTGGGGTTGAACCCGTGATCTTCCGGTCCAGAGTCCAACACCTTAACCACTGGGCTACCACCACCTGCCTACTGATTATGGTATTCTGCACTCACATCATAAGATACTGTAGCTACTGGGGAAAATGTATTTGTTGTCTACTACTACTACTTAGCTCTAGTGTTAAATCATTCTGTGTAATTCATTGTACACTCACCGGTGATGTTTACCCAGAGAGTATCACTGTAGTGTGTGTAGTAGACTGGGTTTCCCCTTCCAGCTCTGCACCTGTACTGGCCTCCATCAGAGACATTAACTGGTCTGATGGTGTAGGAGTGTGTTTCAGTCTCAGTTTCATTGATCTGTTCATCTTTCCTCCAGTAAAACCTCCATCCAGCAGACTGTGCATTCAGTGTACAGTACAGAGTCACTGAGTTTCCTGACAGTGCAGGTCCTTTAAGGTCTGATGTGAGATCAGGTTTAGGTTTTGCTGTTCAAAACAAAATAAATTTCATCATAAATTTATATTATTTGGTCATTGCAATACAATAGTGTCGTCGAAAGGTATTGACCAAACCAGCATTTTAAACAATTTGTTTACTTTTGTTTATTATTAGTTTGATATCCATGAAAGAACTTGGGGGATTTTTTTGAGCAAATCTCCAAATTGTTAAACAATAAAGACAATTTTCTCAAATTGTTTCAATATTTACCAAGAGTGTCAGTATTAATAGAAATCTTTTTTGGGTATGTGGAATGATGAAAGTGGCATCTTTCAGATTATTATTTAAATAATAGTTGTTTTCTTTTTAAATAATTAAATAAATTAAAGGAAAAATAAAATTTTTGATGTTGTATCTGTTAGAATGAGCTCTTAAAATCATTATTTTGAACCTCAATTGAAAGCACATCTAGTTCACCTAGTGAACATTATTATTAATTATGTGAAAAATAATGAAAGCATACATATTGACCAAACAATAGCAAAATCACACACTCACCAGATACCCAGAGTCCAACAGGATCACTCATCTTTGACTTCTGATCGTAACCTATGTCCCCTCTACACCAGTATGTACCACTATTATAATCTGTAATTAATTGAATTCTGAATAGAGAAGCTGGTGAGAAGGGTTCATAAAACTTGTTAGAATACCAGGTGTATGACCAATGAGTGCTTCTTCCAGTTGGCATTTCACACAGGAATATCACTTTCTCTCCTCTGAATACCCTTGTATCAGGTTTTATAACCACCACAGGTTTCGGGCTCTCTGGAAGAAAAAAAAAACACTTTTTAATCTATTTAAAACACCAGTATTTATATGACCAGCAACTGGTTAATCTGGAACGCAGGCATTTTATCAGTACTACTGAAGTCAGTGTAGATCATATTGTGAAAAAGTGACCCAAAAAGAATCAAATCACTGTTTGTTTTTTTTATATATTGTTTATTAGAGGGACTTGACAATTTTGGACATAAGATGAGAGAAATGCAAGTGAGATTATTTGGACAAGAATAGAGGACAGACATGGGGTACTGGTAGAAGAATGCTGAGGATGGAGGTGCCAGACAGGAGGAAAAGAGGAAGGCAAAGGAGGAGGTTTATGGATGAGGGAGAGAGAACATGTAAGTAGTTGGTTTTAAAGGCGCATATGTAGAGGACAGGGTGATATAGAGACAGATTATCTGCCATGACGACCCCTAACATAGACCAGTAAATTTATATTAAGCTACATCTAAATCACTGAGTGCTATCTTTAGTACCTGATTTTTTGGGGTTTTTATGAAAACTGAGTGTCAGCATAAACTAAGAACACACACAGACAGACCTGTTTACAGTTTAGTCGTCATACACTTTCTATAACCTCTTACATTTTTTCATGAAAATATAATTCATTTTATATCCTCTAAGCAGCCCATTAAATGAAGTTTACAGATTAAGGTTGCATTTTCTACGAGACCTAAATGTGTCTTGCTTTTCAGCTCACCTCATACACGTTCTGCTGGGTTGTTTAGTAAATATATATTCATTCATTCATCTTCTACCGCTTTATCCAATCTTCTCTCGGGTTGCGGGGAGCCTGTGCCTATTCCACACCCTGTATGGGGTGCCAACGCCATCGCAGGGCACACACACTCACAATCACACACACACATTCATACACTAGGGACAATTTTCCAAGCTGCCAATTAACCTACCGTGCATGTTTTTGGAAACCAGAGAACTCAGTGAGGCACGGTGAGAACTCCACATACACATGGTGAAGATGGGACTAGAAACCATGCTAATCACATGCTAACCACAAAGACACTGTGCGCTTAGTAAAGGAATATTACATTATTAAAATAAGAGTTCTCTACATGTAAATGTCTCTATAATATGCTACGGCTCACTTAACAGAACGCCTCGTACTCACCAGTGACGTTTAACCATAGTGCGTCGCTGTAGTGTGTGTAGTAGACTGGGTTATCTTTGCCGGCTCTGCACCTGTACTGACCACCATCAGAGATCTGGACTGAGCTGATGGTGTAAGAGTGTGTTTCAGTCTCAGTCTCAAGGCTCTGTGTGTCTTTGATCCAGTAATACCTCCATCCAGAATAGTGCACATTAAGTCTACAATACAGAGTCACTGGGTTTCCTGTGAATAGGTCTCCTTGAGGGTTTGATGTGAGTTCAGGTTTGGGTTTTTCTGAAATGAAATTTCATTTTAGATATTCAAGTAGTCTTTGTTACACTTCATATTGTCATTACTATGTTATCAAATTACATATATTTTTTAGTTAGACACTGAAGTGAAAACACTGTAGAGAGAGCAAAAGTGATTGAAAGGGGTAGGGCAGTAAATAACTGCTATGTGGTAATGCAGATTTTTTTTGTATGTGTAATTAATTACATTTAAACCAGATATTTGTCCTAATTTGAATGAATTCCACGACATTTAAATTATTTTAAAATAAAAAAAATCTGCCTAATTACTACCTTTTTCAGGGTTCTCACCCTTTGCCTTTTCTTTTCTCATTCTTTGTAGTTTTTTTTAACCCTTCAGGCTTGGCATTTAATTTAGAACTGGAAGTACCCTCATCCCCTGTCTCATTCCCACTGGAAGGAATGGGGATTTAGGAGGGAATGAAAAAATGAAAAAGAAAACAAATCTTGGTATACCTGTTCATTGTTGTATACTTAAGTGAGTTTCTGTTGTTGTATAAATAAATCCAAAACTTTTAATGCTCTTTTTCATTCATCAGCTATGGTTTCTATAATATTCATGTATTGTGTGATATGTAAGTGATAGAATTGAAATGTTTTTTTTCTAAATACATTTCTTTCTTTTTTTGCCTACTGGCTCATTTTTGCCTAATAGCATTATGAGCATGTTTCATGACGCCATTTAGGCATCCATGATAATCAGTGTAACTACTAACAAAATAATAGGATATTTGACGTGTGAGATAAAACACACTCACCTGATATAGTCAGTATGAATTGATCACTGATCTGTGTGTATTTCGGGTCTGATGACTGAGTTCCTTTACATCTAAAAGCACTTTTATCAGAACCTTTAACATCAGTGATCGTGTACGTATTTTTTCCCGCAGCACTTCTCAGTTCTTCGTTATTTCTATACCAGTGGTACTCCCAGGGTCCTCCAGTCCATATGTAACATGTGAGAGTAACACTGTCTCCAAGTAACACTGGCTTATATGGCTGTATGTTCACTACAGGCTTTGGTCTCTCTATATAAACATCATAAAAACAACAACATATACAGAACTTCTAAACATCATTTAAATATTTTATATAATTAAATAAGCCCTAGAATCAGTTAAATAATTTCCATTTTGATAGACTTACTAACTTTATATCTGTACTAAAAATGTAGAAATTACTTACCGCTAACTGTAATCAGGGCCGCATCACTGAACTCTGATTCATAGTTTCCCCTGAATGCTTTACAGTAGAATGTTGTTTCGCCTTTATTCAGTGCTCTCCCATTCATTGTGTTAATGTGTGTATTTGTTGTTTTTATATAGTTTGAGGGCTTATTCTCTTTGTACCAGTAAAACCTCCATCCAGAAGACTGCAGATTACAGCTCAGAATAATGTTGTCTCCAGTGTAGACGGAGCTCAGAGGATTTACACTCACTGTCGGTTTCGGTTTATCTGTTGACATAAACAATTAACAGAGCTGCTTTTGCCTTTACAACAAAAGTTGTGAAAAAGTTATTCAGCTAATTCAATTCAGCTAATCCAGGTAATCAATGTACATTCTAATTTTTTTTAGGATATATTCTATACAATTTAATTTCAATTTTCAAATGTGTGTGTGTGTTTGTGTGTGTGTGTGTGTGTGTGTGTGTGTGTGTGTGTGTGTGTGTGTGTGTGTGTGTGTGTGTGTGTGTGTGTATGTATATATATATATATATATATATATATATATATATATATATATATATATATATAAAACATGTTTTTCATATACCAATTAGAGCAACATGAGGTTCCGTCAGTCAGACTGGCAAATAAGTTGTTATGATTTATGCCTTTGCCAGAGTAGTCAATCAACTTTTGAAGAAAAATTTAAGTAAACAACAGTAATAGTGAAGCTCATTAAAAAGTACAGATAAGTATAACTTTGAAATGTAAAATGAATCATTTATTATTTTAATAATTTATATTTGTGATATTTAAAAATTAAAGTCTAATAACATGTATTAAGATAAATAAACTCACCTGATACATTTAGTGTAACAGGATCACTGATCTCTGAGCTCTGAGAGTCATGGCTCCTTCCTCTACAGGTGTATTCCCCCCTGTCAGAGTGTTGTAACCGAGGTGATGTTGAACTCCTGTGTTGTTTTTGTTGTAGGTCCTCTCTGGAATCTTTCTTATACCAGTCATATGTCCACTCAGTGTCTCCGTCACCTTGCATGTCACACCTGAAATTCACTGTCTCTCCTCTGAACACTTGTGCATCAGGCTTTATAATCACCACAGGTTTAGGACTCTCTATAAAAGATAAAAGTAAACACTATTGTTTTATGTATGATTTTTTATATATATATATATATATATATATATATATATATATATATATATATATATATATATATATATATATATATATATACAGAATAAAAGACAGAATGTAATAAATACAGAATGTGCTGAAACTGTGGTACTTGTGAACTATTTGCTAGCCACAATGTGGAAGACCGACTCAATTTATCAAGTTCTAATAATTTATCAGTGTTCTAATAATCTAAATTCACAAATTAGATATTTAGATGAGAACATGTTCGAATTCCATGATTGACTATTAATCTTTAGGAACAATGACTGTAAACAATGAGAGAAAAAATGATCCCTTGGCCAGATGATGTGAACTGTATAGAAAGCATTCCTCTTTGATGTTAAATTCATTATTCATTACAAAATTATTATATAGAATAGAATTGAATAGCCTGTATTTGTCAAATATACATTGCAGCACAGAAATACTTTCGTTATTATATACTTTTTATACTATCTTGTTCAGAGCTGGGTTCAGAGTGCAAGATCAGCCATGATACAGCGCCCCCTGGAGCACAGAAGGTTAAAGATCTTACTCAAGGACCCAAGAGTGACAGCCTGTAGATACCAGGGCTTGAACCCCTGACCTTCTGAACAGTAGGCCTTAATCGCTGAGTTACCTCTTCCCCTTGAAACTATAAAATGGAAATGATAAGATCTTGCAAGTTACATCTTTTGATACAACTCCAGAGAGATGATAGAACCATAAAAGTAGTGCTAGTGGAACGGGAGGATTGCATGGCAGAGTTTGATATTACTTTAAGGTAAGTGGTTTCTGGTTTGTTTTTTCTTTGTAGAGAGGAATCAGAGAGCAGAGCAGTGTAGAGTTGTATTTGTTAAGGTATTTGTTGTAAACATGAAATGAAGGGGAACAGTCTTGTGAGATGTTATCAATGGACCAATTTGCAGGTGATCGGATTGTAGGAGCTGATTTGCATAAACTCTTTTTTAAATTTTTTAATAAAAATGAAAGATGTAAAATCAATACAATTGCGTGCATTACAGGAGGAAACCTGTGTTAGGGTGTATACATTTATATCAAAGGCTTATAAACAATAATATTATTTCTTTTAAAAAGGCTTATTAGCAATAATATTAATTCTTTTAAAATAATGATCAATCTTCTTCCACATTGTAGATGGTATTTTTTTAGAGCCACTTATTGTTTAAATCAATAGAATGATATTTACTGTGCATAATAATAGTAAATCACCTGCTCGTGTAACACTGATGAGCCCAGTTAACACTAAAAGGAGGCAAATAAAAAAAAAAATTAGGAAAGTATGCACAAAAGATAGCTGTTGTATAAAATCAGTGCCTAATTGTTCTTACACCATAGCAATTGAATGTATTAATGTTATGAGTTTATTAATGACTATATTCATATTCATATTTTTATTCATATCATATTAAGTTCTAAATGCCGTTAATTTGTTCAGCAAGATTATGAGCATTACAAAGCAATAACACTCAAACCTCTCTATATAGCTGATAATTGTCCCTTTTTCTCAGGCCATTTTAAGCATTTTCTTTGTTAAATATCAAAATTGTCTTTAGAACTCTAAAGTGTATAATACTGTACTTACTTCATATTTTAAACTGAACAATCTGCTGCTAAATCTACTGGTTTAAAGTGTCTATAACAGCAAACAGAGAGCGTGTACTCACATATCATCAGACAGGGTGGTCTGAGCTCCATCCTCTCCTACCGATAATGAATGTCAAGCTAAACGTCCTGTGGTCCAATCACATGAAAGGAAATTAAGGATAGGATCCATGTGAAAATTCATTCTTTACAATGCTATTAAGGGTAGAGGTTTTAATAATGTGTTCAATGTTCATTACAACAGTGTGGACAGGTTGATCTTTCCCAAATGTAAAAATCATTGTGATTTATAGAGAGAGGAAGAGAGAGAGAGAGTGTGAGAGAGAGAGGGAGAGAAAAAGAGATAATGCAAGTATAGATATTACAAACTGCACCTTATTCTGAATTACAGTCTTACTAAAAGAGATAACTAGTGAGAGACCACCATCAGTAACTTATTTCATTGGAATGAATTCATGAATTATCAGGTAATAATAAGACGAAAAATGTTCTAAATTGTGAACCTAAAAACATTTTAAGGCACGGGAAAGTGTTGGAAAAAAATGCAAATGCTGAATTGTAGATGAATGTTCAGCAGGCATTAATGCAGGAGACAGAATCTGTACACTGATTGATAATATACAGTATGACATTGTCACTCCAGATGCTATGTCACACTGCTGGTGGACACATTTTAAGTTGTTTTCATGGTGTGCTAAGTGTTTCAGTGTAATGAACATAAAATACAATGCTGTAATGGCTTGAACGATGTTTGTCTTTTGGTATTGCATCATCTCAGTGAGTGCTGAAGACCATACAACATGCCACAGAAACTATAGTAGCAGTTGTGGAAATATACATGTGTGGCTCACCTTAGCTTTACTGAGAATGTGAAGGACAGGGCAGATTCGATTTTCTTAAAGCCACACAGCTCAACAAGACTAAAAAGCAAACACAACAATGGTTTATTGCTCCAGTGGTTCATTTCATAACTGAATGAGTAATGGAGTGAAGTAATTATACCTGTTGAGTAACAGTCTAAACAGCCAATGTAAAAGTAGGGCAAAAAAAAAACTTGTGTGTAATATGATGCCAGACAGGTCCGTTGGGGGTGGGAACTATTATATAAATATGTTTATATGTAGAAATATTCAATACACAAGCTTATTTACAGTTATTTACAGAAATGATGACTGGAATTAACATATTTGCTGAAAAACAATTAAGGAGTAAACTCTGTAATAAAGGCATTTAATCAGACCATTAACTGGTCAACAATATGTTATTTTAATGTAAATCCAATGATAAAAGGCTTTCATACATTTCCGCAATTTACTGCTGGGGAAATGTGGGTGCTCACACACATTAATTAGCACACTGAATTCATACAAGCAAGCATTTTTACCCATTCTATAATCCTGATACTCACGAATATTTCAATACATACTTATCTCTGTTTTATAGTCTTCTGTGTTGGGGAGCTCCGTCGTACCAATAGAGACTTGACTGACTGGATCTGGATCTCCAGATCTGAAAACGAAACTGAAACCCGACGCATGACACCTGGCTGCAAGTACTATCATGATGGAGATGGAGGCAGGTGCAGATAAATACATAAAATGCATAAAGACGTAACATATATATATATATATATATATATATATATATATATATAATTAATAATTTTTCAGTGTATAAATACAGATGAATATGAGAAAAGGCCTTATTTGAATCTATAGTATTGGTATTTTCTGTAGTGTTTTTGGTCATGATTTAATAATAGTAATATATCCGCTATATCCTATCTTCCCTCGGGTCACAGGGAGCCTGTACCTATCTCGAGGTGCCAATCAACCTACCCTGCCTGTTTTTGCACCTGGGGGAAACCGGAGATCCCGGAGAAAAAAACCCTGAGGCACGGGGAGAACATGCAAACTCCACACACACATGGCCGAGACGGGAATCAAACTCCGACCCTGGAGGTGTGAGGAGAACGTGTTTAGTGCTATATAATTCCTACTGTTTCTTTAATTTCTTAAATGAAAGAAAGAAAGAAAGAACATTAACAACCTTTTTTTAATAATGTCTTTATTTAAATGTCCCAACAAAAGCAATGGCAAAATGTATTTCATAAAATATTTAATTAAGCATCCTATTTAAGTCACACTTTCAAATCTTCTGCAAATTTCAGCTGCTCCCATCAGGGGTTACTGCACCGGACCATCCTTTTCCATAACACTTTCATCTACTGTACATCCATCTGTCTCTTTTAATCCAACTACCTCCATAACTTGTACACAAACTCTTGCATACATCTTTCACTCCAGCCACTCCACTCCGCCTGTACCCTTTTCTTTAATTCTCTAACACTCTCCATTACTTGCAGAGATGACCAGGGGTACTTAAACTCATCCACCTTCACTCCATCTACTTCTCTGTCCTGTCTCTCATTCACACACATGTATTCTGCTCTGTGCCCTTCCCTCCATCCTGTGCCTCCATCTGTCCGGACTCGTAATCTCATATATAAAAAAGCAAAAATATAAAAGCAATCATTGAGAAATCCTAATGCCTACTAGTCACTTATTACTAAAATGATACTTTATGACAGAGCATGCACATGAATTACGCATGACTGAACTTCACGTAGATTCCACCATGTTTTCATTTCCTTGCCAAACCATGGGAAACCAAATCGCAACCAATCAATGCTTTCGCAATAAAAGCTGTGCACTACTTGTTGAGTGGCATGAACGCCCCCTAGTGGACCTGACAAAATCACAGTCTACATCAGGGATCACCAACCTTTTTGTAACTGAGAGCTACTACATGGATGGACACACCGAGTCTATATAACAGGGCTAGTTCATATAAAGGGCTACTCTGAAGTTTGAAATACTCCTCCTCTGAAATAACAAATTTACCTTTAGTTATATATTATTATTATTATTATTATTATTAATGATACTCATTTATCATTTGAAATATGTAAATACACTTGACTTTAATTATATATTATTATTATTATTAGTGACTATCAACTATGTAAAACGAATTAACTACATTTTACATTATAAGACGCATCTCACTGATGAGTTGTGCACTTTTTATAGCAAGCCTGAGAGCTACTCATGTGCTCCTTGGGGGCTACCTGGTGCCCACGGGCACCACGTTGGTGACCCCTGGTCTACATTTTTTTTTTGCTCAGGAATCAACACTCAGTATCTCATAATGACAAAGTGAAAATAGAATTCAAAAGTCTGTAACCTAACAACACATGTACATAAGTATATAGACTCTTTGTAACAACATTTAAAAATCAGAATATAATTGTCATTGTACAGGGTACCATGAAATTAATTTACAGGTGTGTAAAAATAAAATATAATATAATAATCTATGAGGTTAAATAATACACCATCATTAGTGACGTGTTAATATATGACGCTATTGCACATTCAAAGTCTTAATACATATGGAATACAGGTAGAATATGATGTGAAGTGTATAAATGTAAGTGTATGTAATGCAAATGTTTAAGTGCATCAGCAATATGTGTACCCAAAATAGGAATCTTTTCCACAAAAATTAGACCAGGTGCTGCTAGCTAGTTCAATTCTTTTTTTATTTGTATAGGGCTTTTATCAATGGACATTGTCTGAAAGCAGCTTTGCACGTTATTGCAGTAAAAATGAAATAAATATTGCTCTTTATAGTTGTAAGCTTCTGGTGAATGTGGCAAGGAAAAACTCCCTGAGATGGAATAAGGAAGAAACCTGAAAGCAACCAGACTCAAAAGAGAGCGCTTCTTCATCTGGGTGACACCGAATGTCCATCTGCTACAGCTATACAATGCTGAGATGTGCAGTGATGGTGGTCAAATGCAATGCAAACTGTAGCCTTGGGTCAGTGGAGCAGAGTGACTTACATTCCACCCTGAAATCTATTATCTATTAATCTATTAATTAAATCTATTAATAGGATCATAGCCTGTGTCTATCTCAGGCGTCTATGGGCATTAAGGCAGGATACACCCTGGATGGAATGCCAACCCATCGCAGGGCACACACAGACACACTCACAATCACACACACATTCATACAGTAGGGACAATTTTCCAAGGTGCCAATCAACCTAGCGTGCATGTTTTTGGACCAGGAGAAACCGGAGAACCCGGAGAAAAACCCCCTGAGGGGGAGAACATGCAAACTCCACACATATAGCCAAGACGGGAATCGAACCCGGACCCTGGCGGTGTGAGGCGAACGTGCTAAACACTAAGCCACCGTGCGCCGTGATTAATATTAAAATTCCAAAACCTTTTTTTTTTCAACTACTTATCATGAAAGTAAGGCCATGGGTGTTTTTGTAAGTAAGATTCAGGATTTTTTGCTATCATTTTATTACTGTCCAAATCTTCTGCTTGAACTGTAAACGTCAATCAAAACAAGTTTTAAACAGTGAACATGCTCTACCCCACTTGGTGGCTTGCTGTGTGATTGAGTAGTACAGTTTAGATCCATTCATAAATATAAAGGAATGAGTGATTTCACAAAATATAGTTTAGTAAAAAGTACTATCTGACAGATTAAAACAAAAAAAAGACAAAAAACTACTTGTCGACTGTAGGGACGACTGTAATAGATTTTATAACAATAGATTTAAAAAGGAGGGCAGGAGTAACTGACAAACTATATCGCAATCTAAAGGTCTAAGACGGAAGAATTGATTTTAGATCACGGTTTCTCAATGGAACACAAATAACGAATGTATTTGCTGAATTTGTGTAAGCAGTACACAAAAACATTATACGTAAAAAGGCAACTTTACTTTTTATTTCCCATTTTCCTTTTTTATTTATATTTACTTCATGATTGCCCTCAGGGCATTTTACAAGGTGCTTTTTCACATTTATGAGTGTAATTAAATCTGCTGTATGCGATTGTAATCCTGTGAAATCACTTAATCTTTTAGTATGACTTCCTGCATATATTTGAATAATATGTAGACGTGTAGAATTTAACCTTCTACCATCTTTAAGATTTGTGAGTATTTGGAAATCCTTAACTGACTGAAGGGGTGAAATTTTATGACTATACTTTCAGGGATCTTTTCTATAGCAAACAGCTAGGAAATGTGATTCGAAAGTGTTATGTCTCCCTAATCACGATGATGAGTTATGATGTACTCTTCTGAACATGAATCCGAATTAGCTAATGATTTGCTCATGGGCTTTAATTGTTGATGAATGCTGCTTCTTATGAAGTATGTGAAGAAGAGTTCATTATCAGAGTGATTAGTAGTTGTTGAAGTTGGAGAATATTTGTTTTTGCACCCTCTCAAATCTCATTTGGTATTTGTTCACTATTTTAGTATGTCTCTTAAAGATGTTTATGTAAGTCATTGTATGTTGTAAGAGTCTAACAAAATGGAGAATTGCACAATCGACTATTTCAAAGTTATTTATGAGGACAATAGTCTTTTTGTTTTTTTATGTGATATGGTTCAGATGAAAAAGACTATCTTGTAGAATGATGTGAGATCCTGATAATGTAAAAACAATTAATTGGTGAAATATATGACAAATTAGTATTACAGGATTGTGCATTAAAAGCCACACATTTATTCATATTGATACTAGTTTAAGTTCTTACAATAGTCTTTCTACAAAAGCATTCTTTAAATTTTAATTTAAACTTATATCTACCATCTTCAAGATCAGGGCTTTACTTGAAATACTTCACTGTCTGAAGTAAAATATGCTTTCAAAGATTATTTATGTAGTGTGTAATTAGGCAATGCGGTTTGAAAGTATATCTTTCTGGTTGGAGTGATGAAATCGGAAGTGGTCTTCTGAGCATGAGTCAAGTTTTATTTTTTTTTCAGTGACATTAAACTTTTATGATTGTTTTGTACTTGTTACAAGGTATGTGAAGAAGAATACATGATCGGGAGATTAAAAAATAGTAATTGAGGGGTAGATTAAAGAAGTTAACCTTCAAGTTTTTGTTTGTATATTTTACACATCCTTTTTCCATAATGTGGATTTGTGAAAGTGAAGTTTCCCACAATAACCTGGTTTTAGAGCCAGGCTTTGGTCAGTGATTTCAACTTTGGTGTATGTTTTTTTTTGTTTGTTTTTTGTTTTTTTATGAATGCATAGTTGAAAGTTTTCACTTAAATGATGAGTCATGTTTTACAATTTCTAAAATAGTGGAATCAGATTTTTTCTAATGATTTGTTCATAGGCTTTAATCAATGACAAATGTCCCGTACTACTATAAATTATATGAAGAAATGTACATGAACACGGTGATTAGCAACTGGTCATTTTTGTCCATTTTAGAGGAATTAGCTCATTAAATGTGTGTGTGTGTGTGCTTGTGAATCTATCTCATTTTTATTTTCTAAGAGGCAAAAAAAAATAATAAAATGGTAGAATTAACTTTTCTCTGACATATTTTGGATATGATTTAGTCTTCATGTGTTTTATGTGAATGTGGTCATGTGAAAATGTATTTATTTGTGCAGAACAGACTGTGAACATTAAATCCACATCCATGTAGAAATAAATGTACCATGTTGGAAATGACTCACATAAAAAACACATCCACCCTTAGGCAAAAACACATTATATAGTAAAAAAAAAAAAAATTCAGAAGAGTGCACGGTCAGGGTGATTATTTAAGTGTCTAAGATCAGAACTATCCAGCCTCAAATGATGTGTTTGCAAAGAGTATCTTTTTCTCATCTGCTTCAAGGGTTGATATTTTTCTTTTTGTTGCGTTTTCCTGGAAAGTCCTTTTTTGCATGTTCATAAGTATTAATACTGTACATTAGTACAGATTTAATTGGCTAAACATTAAAATAAACATAAAGATTTAATCGACAAAACTCTCCAAGTTAAAAAAGTATATAGTGTTTATGTGTAGTTCACGAAGCTTTCGATAAAAATGCAAATGGATCGACACTTTCAACACTGGAAAAAAAGCAAGTTTATGTAATTCGACTTTCTCCTACTTCTTCTTTGTTATTTAATTCTGTAATCTTCCAGGATGTGATGTGTTTGGACTTGTGCTGAAATAAAATGTTGCAACGAAATAAAAAAAATAAAAAAAAATAAAAGTTGTTCATTTAGTTCATCAGAAAGAGCAATATTTAATTGGTGTTTAATGTGCAGTTTTCCAAAATTTCAGATTTGTATTCCAAGGTTAGAAATGCTGAATGCTGAATCAGTGGTGTGGGGAAATAATAGTGGGCCTAAACAAAGATGACCAAAACGACACTAAGCATTATGCTTGATTTCCCGAGGCTTCTGATGTTCTCAGTAACAATGCTATATCTTTTTATCCCCTTAATTAAGACTTCATATTATATTTATTCGAGATTAGAGATGCACTGAAATTAAAACTCTGGGCCAAAACAAACAAACAAACAAAAAAACATCCTGCAGTCCCCCTTTCTCCACACCTACCACACATGTTGTCCATTCTGTGCATTTTCTTAATTGTCCTACATTGTTGACATGCCATTGTCTTTTAGCTTTATATGACAAGTAAATCTAATAGAATACAAAGTTCTGTTGATTCAGTTGAAAGGTTCATCACAAAAAAACACATTACCTCTTGCAACAGAACGGAAGTATTGTGTGTGTGTGTGTGTGTGTGTGAGAGAGAGAGGAGAGAGAGAGAGAGAGAGAGAGTGAGAGAGAGAGCAAAGGAAGTAGAATGGTTTTAACACAGATAACTGATTAGACAGGCGTTTCTCTCTGTGTCAGGATGGCGCTCCATCCACTTGTGACAATCGGTAAGTAAATGGTTGAATGTGAACTTGTTCAAATTGTAAAATTGTTGAAACGAAACCTAATGTGATGCGGATTATAGAAGATTAGGGTCTAGAATATGCTTTGTAGTATCATTTTTATGCAGAATAAAGATAAATCGGTTGTGTTAAATGAAGTATGTTAGAATGATTTTATTGCATTCATTTTAATGTCTCATCAGTGTAAATAGTAACTGCCTATAGTTACGTTTCATGATAACAGTGATTTTGGTATTAATTCATTCTGAGGATGGATTGTCTGGGTGTATAGGTTAGGTATGTGTATGAACTAGTTACTAGCTACTACCGTTCTCAATAACAGTGTTACGTTTTTAACAAGACAAGAAATAAATAAAACATGAATCAGACATCCGATATAAATCTTCCTCAAATAATCACACAATTATTTTGTCACAGAAACAGGTATATGTAATGAAAACTATATAATCCAATAGAGCATGACATTACTGACTATGTCTTTTTAAATACATGTTGCATGACAATATTTGTTCCTCTTCCTATTTTAGTGCTTATTTCACTGATCCAAGTTGGACAAGCGAAAGGTGCTCTATTTCTATGTTACCTGTGTTGTTGGATTATTAATGTTGTGTTATTATGTTGTTTGTATTAAAGTGTAGAATATTGTGTTTGTAAAATGTCCTGCAGAATATCAGATATTTGCATTGACAGTGTGTGTTTGCTTTTGATCTTTTTCTGCAGTTACACCAGTTCTGTCTGTGCGGCCGAATTCATCCCAAATATTCAGAGGAGAGACAGTTACCCTCAAATGTACTGTTCCAGGAGGACGTGAAAAGTACTATTGGTACAAAGATGATGTTTATGTTCAGAGATCTGATCATTATGTCTACAATATAAAAATAGATCACAGTTGCAAATACAAATGTTACGGATCTAGTGGTGTACAGTCATCAACAACATGGAGCAATATAGTGACTCTGTCAGTGATAGGTGCGTGTCTGACTTTATACTCCTGTAAAATACACTGATACACGCAATAATTACATTTTATTCTTGGTTATGTATATAAGGTTTTTACTGCTCAGTATTTGTTGCAAGTGTGCAGATGTTTTTGTTGTAACTGTACAGAGAGACCAAAAGCTGTTGTGACTCTGCAGCCTGATGGACAAATATTCAGTGGAGAGAAAGTCACTTTTACATGTGAAATACAAGGACATGAAGACACTGAGTGGACGTACAACTGGTATAAAAATAATGTCCTAATTTCCTCCATCAGAGGAATTGGGGAATATTTATTTACTGCTAAAGACTTTTACATTGGTAAATATAACTGCAGAGGAGAGAAAAGTGACTTGCAGAGCTCGGAAACCAGCGACACAGTTAATCTCTCTGTCTCAGGTGCGTGTTTGTGGTGTATGTGTGTGTGTGTGTGTCTTGGTTGTGTCAATATTTGAGTATGATATAAGATTTTATGGGGCATAATTACCTGTACTAGAGCAGTAGTGATTAGCTTGATAAGAATCCCAAGTGAAGAGCAGGATTTGTGTTTAATTTCCACCTACAGAAAAACCTAAACCTGAACTCACATCAGATCTTAAAGGAGACATCCTGACAGGAAACTCTGTGACTCTGTACTGTACACTGAAGCTGCAGTCTGTTGGATGGAAGTTTTACTGGAACAAGGACACACAGAATGAGAATGAGACTGAAACACACTCCTACACCATCGAATCAGTTCGTGTCTCTGATGGAGGTCAGTACAGGTGCAGAGCTGGAAGAGGAAACCCAGTCTACTACACACACTACAGTGATGCACTCTGGGTAAATGTTACTGGTGAGTCACAAAGTCTGCAGTGTTTAAAAATATAGTCTTCGTAGAATTAGAACGCCTCTAAAGCTTACTTTTGTGTTAGACATTTTGGTGTAAGAATTTGTTTTGGATACAGTTTTATTAGAGTTTTTTTACAGAGCTGTCAATTAGAATTCTTCTTGAGACTTTGATGGCTTCCCTTTTTTTTTTTCTTTTAAATGTCCACACTTTAAACATTTGACATGTTCCCTATGCTCTTTTGAGAATAAAATAAGGCTTAATAGATTTGTTGATCATGTCACTATATGTGGTTTTTATGAATAATCACCATACATTATAAAGTGTCACATATCTTTTGGAACGGTTTCGGGGGTTTTACATTTATATTATTACTATTTATTTGACTAGCCCTAGGCTACTGGCAGTAGTATCACAACGATATTAATCACATTGTGTATTTCTGGGGCGGGTTAATCATATGATTTTGTTTCTGCAGAGAATCTCAAACCTGTGGTGATCATAAAGCCTGATGATCATGTATTCGGAGGAGAGACTGTAACTTTCAGATGTGAAATACAGGGAGGAGGAGACACTGAGTGGCAGTACAGCTGGTATAAGAATAATAACCTTACATTCCAAAATACACAGGAGTTCAACATTAACTCGAGCAGTTTTGATAGTGGTAAATACACCTGCAGAGGATTAAGGAGCAATAGCACTCAGAAATCAGAGATCAGTGATGCTGGTACTCTCACTGTATCAGGTTTGTGTGCATGTTTTATCTTAACAGTAATTCTATGTAACAAACTTGTCGCTCTGTATTAATTTAGAGATTTTTCCATTTGTAATCTATCAGATACAGCAGAAGCAGTAGTGAGTGTGTCTCCACAGAACTGGCTGACTGAAGGAGACTCAGTGACTCTAAGATGTGAGATTAAACTCTCCTCCAGAAGTTGGACATACAGCTGGTACACAGATGTTCCCTACAGAGACAGTCAGGGTTCCCTCAGGTCCAGACCAGAGCTTCTCTCAGACAGCAGCAGAGGATCTGGAGGCTCCTACACTCTCAGTCCTGTTACTCTGAATCACACAGGAGTTTATAAGTGCAGGGCAGAGAGAGGAGAACAAGTCTTTCACTCCAAGTACAGCAAAGAACAGCCACTGTGGATCACTGGTGAGGAAATGCATTGGCAGCTTGAATTTAACTGGAGTAAATGAGTCAATAAAGAAACAGTAGAATTATTACATTAGTTAATAGACAAGGGAAAAGGCTAAAGGAAAGGGAAGTCTATGGGTAGTCAGGACTAAATTATTTTCAAATGATTGTCTCCATATTGTCAGATGGAGAAAAGAATGGGGATCAGGAAATGTTCCCTGTAGAGTATTGAAAATGAAACAAATAACAATTGGACTGAAAAAAATGTGAGGAAATGGACGTTCAAAAATGCTAATTAATTAGTTTGTGTTTTTTTTTTTGCTTGTTGTTGTATATACTGTAACATCTAACCATTCTTCTGCCCCAAGGAAAAAAGGCAAGAAATAGCCCATACCTCATATATATATATATATATATATATATATATATATATATATATATATATATATATACACATATATATACACATTCAATATACACATTGAATTATAATAAAATCATTATAATAATTGTTGAATTACAATAGAATCTAAATCTAAATTATATGTATTTATTCAGGTGAAACGCCTCCAGTGTCTCTAATCATCAATCCCAACAGAACTCAACACTTTACTGCTGACTCTCTCTCACTGAGCTGTGACAACCACAGAAACTCTACTGAATGGACAGTGAGAGGATACACGCACAATGAGACATGGTTTAATTGTTCAGTGGTTTCAGGATGTAACATCAGCTCTCTCTCTCCATCACACCATGGAGTATACTGGTGCGAGTCTGCATCTAGAGGACGCAGTAATCCTGTCAACATCACAGTGCACCGTGAGTCAATGCATCGAAGCAAATCTCACACAATGTTGCCCATTGTACTACACAAAGTTTCAATATTAGAAGTGATAGAAATCCCTGTGTTAAAATCAGCACTGTGTTTTACACACTATTCTAACACAATTTCCTCTTTTCAGCAGATGGTGACGTGATCCTGGACAATCCCGTCCATCCTGTAACTACGGGTCGTCCAATGACTTTACGCTGTTTGTATCGCAACAGCCAGATGTCAGTTTCTGGTGTGGATTTCTTTAAAAATGATTTGGTCATCCGGTACCAGACTACAGGAGAGATGACCATCAGTAGTGTGTCAATGTCAGATGAAGGTTTTTACCACTGTAAACACCCAGAGAGAGGAGAATCACCGAAAAGCTGGATTTCAGTCAGCTATCGAAGTATTTGATTCCTTTTGTAACCAACATTTTAACTTTGAATACTAGTACTATAGTTACTACTACAACTACTACTACTACTACTACTACTAATAATAATAATAATAAATAACAGGAAACAAAAGAAGCGGGGATACATGCCAAAACATATCTGGGAGTGGATTATGCTACAAACAATTTGCTTAATCTTTTTAGTCTGGTTTTGACCTCTACCAATGCGACATAATCACACTCTAATGTGATATTGAATATTAGAAGTTTTAGAAGTTTTATTCTCTAGGAGACTCTAGCCAGTTAGTGTGTTGACTTAGCGTGTTAGCGTGTATACTTAATGTGTGCTTGGTGTAAGTAAGGAATGCAGAAAAAATGCTGATGTCCATCAAATGTTGAGCAAGAATGATGAGGAAACAAAATGGTTCTAAGGGTGAAATGACATCGTGCAGCAGTATTTCACTATCTTTCAGTTCGAGTAAGGCAGATGAGTTACAGAAAAGGGCACTTCTTGTCAGTTACCAAATACGTACAAATGAAGAGTCGGGAACCAGCATCAGCAGAACAAAGCAGATTATTACTGACTCTTTGAAAAGCTTCGTCATTAATGGAAGTGTAAATGCTTTAATAGAACAATAGATGTAAATGAAATATTAATTACTGTATCTATTATTATTACGTGCATCAGTGCCAGCGCTTTCTGAATTTTAATGGAAGCAGCTCTTTTTCATTCGCCTCTTTGTTTCCACAGTCTCAGCTTCTGGATTTTATATTTCGAAAGTAGCTGTTATTGTCGGCGTGTGTTTGGCCTCATTGTTTCTCCTCCTCGTACTGATCCTGCTGTGGTGCTGCTGGCAAAAATCCAACAAAGGTACTCATCATTAGTTTTCATTAGGGTTGCCAATTGATTAAAATATTTATTCACAATTCTAAATGAATGTTCAAGTACTTTTCAAGTTTTTAATACTTTAAATAACATGGCCATGGTCAAATATGTATGCTTGTTATTATTGAAACCAAAGAAATCATATTAGAAAAGACTTGATTTAGAGCATGAGGACAAAATACGGTTGTAAATGTTTTCACAATGGTATTTAAAATGACTTCAAGTCAGTTGGGAAAACAGACTACATTTTTCATTAATGCAAATACTACTAACCTCCAATAATTGAGAGCCATTTTATTTATTTTTTCTAGTAAAACTAAAACGTACAATAAATACATCAATTCTGCATGTACAAAGACATTGCAGCTATAGACACATTACTGTGCTGTGGTTAATAATGAAGGGAATTAAGAAAAAGTGTCTTGTAATACAGGAAAGAACAGGGACATACAGCAGAGCAGCAATCTGAAACCAGGTCACAACCCAGGAACTGAGGATTCTCAGTCAGGTTACACACCACTTCAGTCTCGTTAGGCAATGTGTTAAATAAAAATATCCTTTTCATATTTTTGAAATAATTGTATGTGTATAATATATTATATTTAGCATAAACATATGTTCTTATTAACAAACAATCTTTCTTGATTACTTTTAATAATGCTTATAATATCCCTTTTTCCCTGTAGCGCACATTTATGCAACTGTAGAGAATGCGGCTAAAAGTGAGCAAGACTATTTTTTTCACTTTGAATATTTCTCGTATCCTAGAAGGACCATGATGTTACACTATAAAGTAAATGCTTGTTAATGCTTATTGCATGTTAATAGTAAATGCTTGTTTCTATACAGTAAATGGATGAACATATTGTACTGTGTGATTAGGTGACGCTGAAGCTGAACCCAGTGGGTCTGTTTATGCACAGGTCATGAAGAAAGACAAGTTGTATAGAAATAAAGGTGAAGTATTTCAAAACTGCAATACACACACACACACACACACACACACACCTCATCACATCCTGGAAGTAATGAAGTGATTTGTTTTTGCCGTGGTCATTTTGTTCTTTTCTCTGTCACTGCAGATGATGATGATGCTGGACTCAGTGATGTGACCTACGTTGAGCTTCAACACAAGCCACAGGAAAACGCAAGAAATCAAGGTACAGCAAAAACATATACTGGAAAACCATAATCACTGATGATTCATGTGACTCAGTTGAAGTAAGTAATTTAGTAATTTAGTTTATTTGGATGTGGACATTAACTCGTGTTTTTTTTTCCACCCAGTGAAGACCAACGTAGAAGATACTGTTTACTCAGAGCTGAAGCAGAACACATAGGTAAGATAAAGCTCTAATCACAAATCAGTCAAAAAATATAATGTAAGAAATACCTAAAGAGATCGCAGACTTGTATATAAACACTTCTTTTGTGTCGTGGTAGCAGCTTGACTTTAAATGGGCCCGTTATATCGCTAGCATCTATGTTTATTACTATAACTGAACCAACTTGTGATACAAAATGAAATGGTTAAGATTTAAAAAATTTAAGTGTGTACAATTAAAAACAAGTAGCAAAAGTAGCATAATGTATTGTAGTGTAATAATGTACAATAGAATTATAATATTTGTATCTAAAACATACAAAATTAGTTCCGATGCTGCTGCTAGAGATGATATATGCAGGCGCTTTTTGTCTTTAATTCTTTTTTCCTCCACCAGATGTCACTAGAGTGTTCCCAAGGTCGTCTAGCGCCTATTGTTTCCACCTGAATATCGTTATTTTTTGTATTCCTGCTTGATTTATGTTGGTTGCTATGTTATTGTTTTTTGTATATTTTGGAACCTGGAGAGTTTAAATGTATGTTTTTTTTTTGCCGTTTTCCTGTTTTGCATCTTTAGAACTTTATAATAAAATATACCTTTCATAATTTCTTAGAATGTTTCTGCATTTGTACGCCCCCTTGTGGTGAACCGCACCTGGTGACGAATGAGTTAATGTTATATTAAGTCCATGTTTGAGAGATTTAAAATGAGATCTTTAAGAACTCACATGTTTAAGAAAAGACAAACCATTTAACATGCTACATATGAATAACTAAACGTGTACAACATGGTGTTTGGTATTAATAAAAATCCTGCACATTGAGAAAAAATTCCTGTTCTTCCTTTTCTCATAATTGGGTTTAATAACTTAAATAAAGTTTAATAATTAAACACACCAAGTAGAAATTCATGTAATATTCAGCAATCAACATCTCCATAGAATGAAAATATAAAGTAAAATGAATCACTTTGTCTGTGGTTCATTATGTGGCGTGTATATGTATGTGGTTTGTGTCTGGTCTTTTCTGAGAAACTAGAAGCAAGAACTATTTGCAAAAAATACTATTTGCAATTTACCCAAAACGAATTCATAGAGAAATATTAACATTGCTCAGAAACACTGGATAATAGTGTGTGGCTTGCTACAGAGAGTATGTATTAACTGGGTCTGATAATAGCAACTTTCTATATTGCTATACCTCAAGTAGTTTGAAAAGCAAATTGTACACTGCATCAAATCATACAGATGTGATTAACAGCATGCATGTGTAAATGTATAACAGTGAAAAGCCGCTTCTTCCTTTCTTCCTGTTGCGCAAGCCAAACTTGCCTCTGGATGTCATGATACAATCATTGAAAAAGTAGAATTAACCTACAGATATTACATAATAGAGTAATAATTCTATTTAAATATATAAACAACTTGTTTTTGATAAAGCTCATCATGTTTGCATCCTCAACAAATACAGGAAAACTAATAAACCATATCCATAGAAAAGAGGAAAGACAAGAATGTATAATTTTCAATATGACAAATAAATAAATTAATAAATAAAATAAAACAAATAAAACAGTTTTTTCACTATAATATATATTTATTAAAATTTGTATGTTTGCCTAAATGAAATCACGTGTCATTGCCCCTTTCTCGTTTCTGTATATAAGGGACTCCTAAACCAGTTCCCCCTTGCCAGATTGTTTTAACATTTTTCCCTGTTGACTCTCCAGACCTATAAATGCTCTAACCTTTCTCAAGACTCCTGCCTTTCTCCTGGATATTCAAGAACCCTGGAATGGCCCGTATCCTTATCCCTCCCTGTAAGTCTCCTTCTCTGCCTGGTATTCTTCGCACACAGTGCCATGACATCACTTGTCACGTGTAACTGTTTTAATCATGCGGGAATTAATCATGCACCATTAGCAGTTGTGGTTATACTCTAGCCTCTCATCACAGCATTACCTCATCCTCATACGCAATGTGGCATTTTGATGACAGTTATGGTCTTTGTACACGGAGAAGGATAGAAGTCGGATGAACATCGAACCTGCAGCTGCACTTGATATTAAAAACAATATCTAAAATATAACATACAAGAGCTTCAATACATTTATCAAATCTCCATATTGTGACTAGTAGAAGCTTTATAGGTCATTCAGACTGTATGCAAATTGATATTTATTGTGGTGAGCAAAAAAAAACAAAACAAAAAATAGCAGTCAATTTACGCACCTTTTTATACAGACTAATTATACAGACCAAATTCATCTCATAATGTCTCAATACATTTAGTATTGACATTTTTATACAATATGCGGTGTATATAAATATATAATCTATATATAAATACTACATACATTTTGAACCAAAAGAGATCTTTCTCAATTTCCTCACAGGAAGTTGGGTGTCTTTAACAAAGTGTCATTCGTTAGTCGTTCGTTAGTGTGACAGGATGGATCTCCGCTCACTACATGTGATCATCTGTGAGTATATTTTACTTTGTATATTTTTTACTCTCACAATTTGCTCTAATATGTCTATTGTCCTGTAGGCTGCATTAATAATTATATCAGAGGCCCTTACATGGACAGTAAGAAAATTGTGTGTGTCCTTGGTTTATTCCACTTGTGAATGCGATATGTAAGTGAGAGTAAATGGAGGATGAAAATATTGTTCAAATAGACCTGTGTGATTAATGTGTGAATGTGGGAGTTGGACAGAGATTTGTCTTACTTAAGTAGAACTTTTGTGTATCTACACTTTATACTTATTTTTCAGCCGACTTTTTACCTCTACTTCTTACATTTACACACAATTATGCGTACTTTCTATTCCTTACATTTTTAAAATAGTCTCGTCACTCCTATTTCATTTCAGTTAATTTTCATTCCGGCTTATCATTGTTAAAAAAAAAAAGACAAGAGGTTGCTTTCTCTTCGCCCACCACAAATTAAGCAACAGTAGTAGCTGCAGTTCGGGAGAGAGACGTCTGAATAAATTGATTGTGATTTTGTCCTTAATGTTTTTTTTCTTACATTACTTTTACACTAGTTTTGAAACCAGTACTTTTACACTTTTACTAGAGTAAAAAGCTTGAGTTGGTAGTGCAACTTCTGCAGAAGTTTTTTTAAAGTATCTTTTTTTTTTTTTAAAACACCTAGTATCTTTAGAATCTAGTGTTTTTTTTCCAATATATGGAACAATTGGTGCGTTTGTGTTTCATATTGTTATTACTAGTATTATTATGTTATTTTTATTTTTTATTTTATTCGTTTGTTTTGCCTTGCGTACTGATATAGGCCTTATGGACCATGCGTATCTCTCAATAAATAAATAAATAAATAAATTTGTTCCAGCTGAGTAATGAATGTGAATACTTTTGAGACCAATGGATTTGGACATTGTGTAAACTTTAGCTTTTAGATGCTTCAGTGTATGTTCAAATGAATTATAAGGAAATTCTTTATTTGTTTGTTATTGAAGTACAATATATAGAATAGAATGAATAAGCTGCACTAATAACTATATCAGGGGGCACGGTGGCTTAGTGGTTAGCATGTTCGCCTCACACCGCCAGGGTCCGGGTTCGATTCCCGTCTCGACTATGTGTGTGTGGAGTTTGCATGTTCTCCCCGTGCCTCAGGGGTTTTTTCTCTGGGTTCTCTGGTTTCCTCCCGGTCCAAAAACATGCACGGTAGGTTGATTGGCACCTTGGAAAATTGTCCCTAGTGTATGAAGGTGTGTGAGTGTGTGCGTGTGTGTGTGTGTGTGTGCCCTGCAATGGGTTGGCATTCCATCCAGGGTGTATCCTGCCTTAATGCCGATAGACGCCTGAGATAGGCACAGACTCCCCGTGACCCGAAGGAAGATCGGATAAAGCGGTAGAAGATGAATGAATGAATGAATAACTATATATCAGTTGGAAGCCCTCACAATGACATTTAGAAAAGTGTGTGTTTGTGTGTGTGTCTGTGTGTGTGTGTGTGTGTGTGTGTGTGTGTGTGTGTGTGTGTGTGTGTGTGTGTGTGTGTGTGTGTGTGTGTGTGTGTGTGTTTGTGCATAGAAAATGCTTATATTAGAAAAAAGAAGAAAAAAAGCATAACCCCTGTTTTTAATGTTTGCTCAATATCTGGTCAGGGTGATGAGTAATTGACCATGAATTCATTTCATGACAATCTAAAAATAGAAAAAAATGTATGTCATAGACCAAATGTGCATGTCTTCATTGAGTATTGTTCGCAATTTATGACCACATCCAGTATTGCATTAGCTTTAGTGCACATGACTGCATTTATCATGTGAAACAAAGTGTTTTGTAATTTTAAACTTCCAATTCGCAGATCCATTTATATATGAGACAAAAACGAGCAGCACAGTAACCTGGGAATGAGTGGCGTTTTCTAAAACCTCATTTATTACTGATACAGGTCGAGAGGTCAGCATTACATTATATTTTCTATTCTTCTTCCTTTTTAGTGCTTAATTCACTGACCCAAGTTGAACAAGCTCAAGGTGATTTATTTATATGTTGCATATGTTGGATTTGTATTAATGTGGACAATTGTCCTTTAGTATTACAGATATTTATATTGACCGTGTGTGTTTGCTTTTGAACCTTTCTTGCAGTTAAACCAGTTCTGTCCGTGAATCCGTATTCACCCCAAATATTCCGTGGACAGACAGTTACACTCACGTGTACTATTCCAGGAGGAAGTGTGGAGTACCACTGGTACAGAGATAAGGTTCATGTGTACAGATCTGATCATTATGTCTACTCTATACAAATAGATCAGAGTCACAAATTCAGTTGTTATGGGACTACCGGAGCACACTCAACAACTTTGAGTAATGAAGTGACTCTTTCAGTGACAGGTACATGTCTGATCTTACACTCCTGTAACATACAATGATACACATCATCATTAGAAATAATATTGATTTAATATCAGCTGATCAGAGAAGTGTGTGTGTTTGTGACTGATGTGGTGTTTTTGTTGTAACTGTACAGAGAGACCAAAAGCTGTTGTGACTCTGCAGCCTGATGGACAGATATTCAGTGGAGAGAGAGTCACTTTCACATGTGAACTACAAGGACATGCAGACACCGAGTGGACGTACAACTTTTATCACAATAATGTCCAGATTTTACCCTACAATGGAAATAGTGAATATCCATTCACGGTTTTAGAGTCTGACAGCGGTCAATACACCTGCAAAGGACAGAGAAAAAGTGACTCTTGGATCTCAGAGTCCAGCAACTCTGTTACACTCACTGTGTCAGGTGTGTATGTGTGTGTGTGTGTGTGTGTGTGTATGTGTATGTTTATGTATGTTAGTCATGATAAATCCTTTTTCAAGGTAGGATGTCTTTCCCTGTATTAGTGGAGTAGTGATTATTTTCTGAACACTTTAAAAGAAGAGCAAATAAAAACTGTGTTTTTATTTCCTCCTAGAAAAACCTAAACCTGTAATCACATCAGACCTTGAAGGAGCTGCACTGACAGGAAACTCAGTGACTCTGTACTGTACACTTAATCTGCAGTCTGCTTTATGGAAGTTTTACTGGAAAAAAGACAAACAGAGTCGTGAGACTGAGACTGAAACACACTCCTACACCATCAGACCAGATAGTGTCTCTGATGGAGGTCAGTACAGGTGCATAGCTGGAAGAGGAAACCCAGTCTACTACACACACTACAGTGATGCAGTCTGGGTAAATGTTACTGGTGAGTAAGTAACCAGTGTTAATGATAGAGTACAAATATGTGGTGTGTCTGGTGTGAGTAAGGCTACAGCAAATGCAGTTTCAAACATATGATCCATTTAAAGTGTTTTACCAGAAATGAGAATGAAGAGGAACTTAAAGGAGTTTAACTATTAAACAGTGAAATTATGAAGCCGTATTTAACGTTTATCTTTCAACTTAATCAAGGGTTAGGAAATGTTGTTAACAATGCAGTTGTTATCAGTGACGTAATACAGAGTTCAAATGCATTGCCAAATATTATAAATAGATTTTGAACTTTTATTTGCTCTCTTCATGATGTGATGTGTCTGAATGTTTTATGACTAACACTTTAATCAAATAGATTTGGGAATGTTTTGGGTTGGTGAATGCATATACATCAAAAGTTTGAGGGACTTGTGTGGCAGGAGCAGAAGAGAAAAATCATATCTCTCAACAGTTTCAAAAGTAAAGGACATGTAAACTACCTGACCAAAGCTTTTTGTCATTTGTCTTTTTCTTTCCTCATCCTCAGATCCTGGACAGAATATTGATCGAGTCGTTGTGGCTTTGGGAGTGACTTCACCCTTGCTGTTCATTATCCTCTTACTGATCCTGCTGTGGTGCTGTCGGTACAAATCCAGCACCGGTCTGTGCCTTTTGTTTTCCATTATATTCAGAGCTTGTATTAAATATTTAATAATTGCTGATCCGTAATTACAGTTCAACTACTTTGAACTAATTTTATTGGATAGAAACACTTGTGTAGATACCTGTACACTCGGATGCTCTGCTAATAGAACTAGCACAAGTGAAGGAAACATTATAAAATGAATATAATATTCATTTTATATTCATAAGGGGTGTAATAAACATTTATGATCAAAAATCTCTTGTATAACCCTTTATTTGATTTTTATATGGCTTGCAAATTAAGCAAATAAATAAAATCAGTCTTCTCATAAAGGAAGGAATAAAGACACACAACAACACACCAATCTGACACCAGACCAGAACCCAGGAGCTGTGGAATCTCAGTCAGGACACACACCACATCAGTCTGGTTAGAGAATGTGTCACATAACGAATACTTTCCCTACGAGTAATTCAATATAAGAATATGTCCTTACTGACAGCAAATATTCTCTTGTTTATTTTTTATTTTTCACTATTATTTCTATAGATAATGTGCCCATTTATGCCACAGTGGGGAAGGAAGATAAACGTAAGAGATTATTCTCCCCACTTCGTGCGGAATGTTTCCATTTACAATACATTTCAGATGAAAATACAGATCTCCTGTAGTGATTAATACTGGTTGTACTGTGTGATTAGGTGATGCTCCAGCTGAACCAAGTGGGGCCGTTTATGCACAGGTTATGAAAAGAAACAGGCCAAACAACAATAAAGGTATAGTAAACTGTATATCAGAATTGTATATTTGTATGTATTTATTTATGTATGTAGTGTATGTACAGTATGACTGACTCACAGATTCATTACAATTAACAATTTGTTTCACACTTCTATTGTACATCCCATCATGCACTGGTAATTCCCTAACCTTATTTTTTGCAAATGAAGATGCTGGACTCAGTAATGTCACTTACATTGAGCTTGAACACAAGTCAGAGGATAAATCAAGTAAAAATCAATGTACAATAAAGAAAACTCTCTCTGAAAATTATCTTATCCCTTTTTTTCTGATTCATTAACCATTTTATTTAGTTAATGTCTTTTTGTATGGGATGCAGTTGACTCTGACATTAATTTAGTGTTTCTTGTTTAGATCAAGTGGAGACCAATGTAGAATCTGAACCTGTTTACTCAGAACTGAAGTAGAACTCATAGGTAAGATAAAGTTACCTGTAATAGCGCTTACTAATAGACAATATAAATATGCTAGACAACATAACCATGCAAAGTGTAGCATTTGCTGACAAATCAATAACTTCTAGCATAAACCTACACACAGTGTCATTAAAATATGTTGGCTATAACACTTTGTTCATTATACGAGTAACATTTACAGGTGCTGAAAGACGAACCAAAATACCCAAGAGTGCAGTTCAAGTACATCATCATTGCACTGACAGGACACTGGACTGAGATAATTGGGTTTATACATGAATTTATTAGCTATAAAGAAAGGCTTTATAAACTAAAGGATCTTTAGTTCATCCTTTTGCATGTAGCATCTATATGGCTACATTCCTATACCTACAGCTTCCTGAAAGAAATGTGTAATGTGACCTTATGCTGAGAAATAATATGCTGAACTATTATATATTATTATTATTATCATCATTATTAGTATTATTAATAATAATTATTATTATTATTATATTATTATTATTATTATTATTATTATTATTATAACTATTATAGATCATTTCATCATTAAACACATCAATTCATGGTTTATCAGATAGAACAAAGTATGCATTGCTAACAAACAATTAAATAATAGTCTAATTTGTACACATTCATAGTAACAACAAAACATTGTAGTTTTATAAAGGAGGGCGCACACTGCCATCTCTGTCTCTTCACAGACATATAAATGAAACAACCTAAACCTCATTAAAAACTTGCCTCACTTGACATAATAAACATTTGTATAGAAAGCTTGCAATGCCTACTTTTAAAAGGACCTTTTAAAAAATATAACTAAAGTTCGGCTTGGTGTCCAGATGATTTACATCATGTAAAGCATCATAATTACTTTAGAATGGTATTTTGTATTCATGCTTTTTGTTTTGTATGGTTTTACTAATAATAAACATACATTTGCATTCATATTTGTTTATGCCTATGTTAAGTATTAAAAACGTAACTTTTTAAACTTAAAAATATTAAGCAAGCAGCTGCGTGCCTTCAACGTTCAACCTGCCTAAATTCTCTCACACCACCCCACTGCTGTGCTCGCTCCACTGGCTTCCTGTAGCTGCACACATCAGATTCAAAACACTGATGCTTGCCTACAAAGCCAAAAATGGATCTGGACCTTCAAACCTCAGAAACCTCATCAACCCCTGGACCACACCTTGCTCCCTATTTTTTTTTTCTACTGTATGTTCTCCAGCAACAAAATGCAGAAATACATTCTTATGCATTACTATTGTGTAGATGTGAAGCAAATATATTACTATTATTATATAACTAAATATTATTATATAACTAGATTGTAAATTACAAAACAAAATAAGAGTTAATTTATTTTCTCTATAAAAAACTTTATACACACTTTACACACACACACACACACATTTGGGTCACACATCTAAATAACATAAAAATACATTTTGTGACATCACAGCTTTATATTAGGTTCTTCATCTAACGGCATCCAGGGTGAATTATAAAAAGAAATGTAAAGTTATAAAGTAACGTACAACGTACAAAATTACTACATTACTATAAAGGGAAGTCTTTTTCTCAGTCCTCTGTGAACACAGGAAGTGAATTTGAACATTTGAACATCAGCCCCTGATTAGTCAGTTGTTCATCAGTGTGGCAGGATGGACCTCCGTCCCCTCAGTGTAATAATGTGTGAGTAAATGTCTTGCAATTAAGTATATTTTGTTATATATAATTAAATATATAATTAAGTATATATTGTTTTGTTATATATTGCGTTTTTGAAAGCTTCATTGCGTTATTAGAGAGCCGGTTGCCGCATATTATACAGAGCAGGGTTTGGTGCGTGGGGATGACATATTTCAAGTAGGAACTCCTGGTTTCATCTGTTAAATGCAGCAAGTCGTAATGCTCTTCTTCTGTCTCCTCACTGGCACTTTTACCCTGCACAAAGAATTTGTTTGTCTTTTATTTGTTTTGCTAGCTTCGGGGTTCAAATTTATGTATTCTTTCTGTGCGGCCCACTAACAATTCACCCACTGTTACTGGTCTACGCCTCAGGGGTTGTACAGAAGTGCTGTGCTGTGTTTATATATATATATATATATATATATATATATATATATATATATATATATATATATATATATATATATATATATATATATACCACCAATATATTGGATATTATTAATAAGCTGCATTAATACTAAGCTTGGATATTAAGAAATGTGTGTATGTTTGTGCATATTTTACTAGAAAATGTGAGAGTACAGGTTGGATGAAAATAATGTTCAAATAGAATCTTAATGTCCTGTATGATGAAGTTAATGTGGGATTTGGACACTGTAAACTTTAGCTATCAGTGTAATGTAGTAGTGTAATAGTGTCCAAATCAATTCATGAAATGCTTTTATTGTTGTTTTAGAAGTGTAGAATGTAGAATAGTGTTAATAAGCTGCACTGATAACTATACCAGTCAAAGACTATACTCACAAAGACACTGAGAAAAGTGGATGTGGGTGTGTGTGTGTGTGTGGGGTGTGAGGTTTCCCCTCCCCCACAAAAAATCCTTAACCATTGTTTTTAATATTTTGTCAGTATCTAGTTATGGAGTGAGTCATTGTACATGCATTCAATTCATGACAATCCAAAAGTGTTTTTATCCATGTCATAGCCTAAATGTGAATTAACATGTGATGGTTTTACATCACATGTTCAGTGACAGTGCTGCTATTTATTAGACATGATCTTTACTATCACTTTTTTAATGTCTTTAGTCTTCAGTAAATGGTCTGTACTAATAATCCCAGCTAGTTCTAGGTTTTTACGACGATTAAATATCATGATGTACCAATACCAAAATCAATACACATTTCTATATTTTACTTTCTTTGTTGACGGCTAATCATTGTAAACTGCTTCTGAGTGATACTGTTATTAGACATTTTTTAATTTAATCTATTAGTATTATTCATTTCAGATCATTACCATAAAGTTCCAGCATTACAATTACTATCATTTTTTTTTTATTACTCATGCTTAATAAAAGTGTACTTTATTTATATATTTTTTATTCATATAGCTGTGTTTTGACAATTATATAGCGACCCCATCAACATGTATTATAGTACAAACTTTATTATTGTAAATACAGTATGTGTGAAAATATACAATAAAGAAACGTGTGAATCTCGAAGCATCTCCAGCTGCAGTCTTTTCATTTCACTACTTCTTAGTTTGATACATATTGTAATTCAGTCTAAGTCTAAGATTAAAGTCTTGAATTTGGAATAACTTATTAACCAATCTTAGACTCATTGCATCTCTGCAGCCATGCCTCATTGCGTCTGAAAGGAAAAAAGTCTAAATCGGTATTCTTCACACAAACTGTCCCCTATTGTTTAACACTTGGAACTACAGCTATCAATCTTAAAGTAATCCACTTTCGGCTGCTCCTGTTTGCAGTTTGTTTTGTCATGTTTAGCTGTCACTCTTACTAAAAAAAGTGAGGTACCGTTTTTAAAAGTATCGTGATACTTATTTTAGTATTGGTATATCATGCAGCACTAATCCCATCATTAAAACTTTTTTTTTTATTTTTAGAGCTGCATGTAGCTTGCTTAGCTCTGCTGCCGCTAACTACCCAGTATATACTGAACACACTTTTTTGTTGCCAAGGTTGCTTTTCTAATGCCTCTAAATATATCAATTCTTCAGACGGGAATTTGGGAGAAAATCAAACAAATGGGTTCTAAAGAAAAATATTATATATTTCCACTGAAACATTTGACTATGATTGTAAAAGACATTTTTGTAAGAGACATTTTCAGCACAGTTCTAGCCAGTATGTCTTCATAAAGTTTTGTTCCCAATTTATGACCACATCCTGTATTGCATTAGCTTTAGTGCACTTGTCTGCATTTATCATTTATCACCATTAAAGTGTCGTAATTTTTAACCTTCCCATTTGCAGATCGATTTATAAATGACACAATAACGAGCAGCACAGTGACCTGGAAATGAGTAGCTTTTTCTAAAACCTCATTTATTACTGATACAAGTAGTGTAAATTCTGTATAATACTGATTTTTGCAGTATATGACAATGGTCTAATTTGTGTTTTTAATAAGATCAGTATTACATCATATTCTCTTTTCCACTTCCTTTTTAGTGTTTATTTCACTGACCCAAGTTGGACAAGCTCGAGGTGATTTATTTATATGTTGAATATGTTTTGCACATGTTGGATTTGTATTTTAAATGGAGAAGGTTGGGTTTGTAGATTGTCCTGCAGAGTTACAGATATTTATATTGACAGTGTGTGTGTTTGCTTTTGAACTTTTCCAGCAGTTAAACCAGTTCTGTCTGTGCAGCCGAATTCATCCCAAATATTCAGAGGAGAGACAGTTACACTCACATGTACTATTCCAGGACGTGGACCGTACATCTGGTACAGAGATGGTGATCAAGTGAGCAGCACTGATTATTATGTCTACAGTGTAAAAATATATCAGAGTCACAAATACACATGTTATGGTTCTAATGATGGGCAGTCAACAACACTGAGTGATGAAGTGACTCTCTCAGTGACAGGTAAATATCTGATCTTACACTCCTGTAACATACACTAATACACATCGTCATTACAAATCAAACTGATTCTATATCAGATGATCAGAGAAGTGTGTGTTTGTGACTGATGTGGTGTTTTTGCTGTACAGAGAGACCAAAAGCTGTTGTGACTCGGCAGCCTGATGGACAGATATTCAGTGGAGAGAGAATCACTTTCACATGTGAAATACAAGGACATGAAGACACTGAGTGGACATACACCTTTTATCAAAATAATGTCTCAGCATTCGACACTGAAAAAAGGAAAGAATATTCATTTAGTGCTTTAGAGACTGACAGTGGTAAATACACTTGCAGAGGACAGAGAAAAAGTGACTCTCAGACCTCAGTAACCAGTAACATAGTTACACTCACTGTGTCAGGTGTGTGTGTGTGTTTGTTAGTGTTGGCAATTGCGTTTGCAAGGTGGCAATCTTTGCCTGCAATAATGCAGTAGTGATTATGATTCTCAACACTTGAAGGAGCATGTCAAATGTGTTTTTCATCTCCTACAGAAAAACCTGAAGTTAATCTCACATCAGATCTTGAAGGACCTGCACTGACAGGAAGCTCAGTGACTCTCTACTGTACACTGAATGTACAGTCTGGTGGATGGAAGTTTTACTGGAGGAAAGATGAACAGAGCAATGAGACTGAGACTGAAACACACTCCTACACCATCAGACTAGATAGTGTTTCTGATGGAGGTCAGTACAGCTGCAGAGCTGGAAGAGGAAACCCAGTCTACTACACACACTACAGTGATGCACTCTGGGTAAATGTTACTGGTGAGTCAGAAATTTGCAGTGTTTAAAAATGCATACAAAAGCCTGGAAAACAAGAAAAGTACTATAGGGAATAATAAATAATTTGTTATAACGTGTAAATAAAGTGTTTTACCAAGCATTCTAGAAAGTTCTTCAGGAGCATGGAGTATTTGTCTATTTTGGGATATTAATACATAATATATTCATTCATTCATTCATCTTCTACCGCTTTATCCGATCTTCCCTCGGGTCACGGGGAGCCTGTGCCTATCTCAGGCATCTATGGGCATTAAGGCAGGATACACCCTGGATGGAATGCCAACCCATCGCAGGGCACACACACACACATTCACACACACATTCATACACTAGGGACAATTTTCCAAGGTGCCAATCAACCTACCGTGCATGTTTTTGGACCGGGGGGGGGGAAACCGGAGAACCCGGAGAGAAAAAAACCCCCTGAGGCACACGGGGAGAACATGCAAACTCCACACACACATGACCGAGACGGGAATCGAACCCGGATCCTGGCGGTGTGAGGCGAATGTGCTAACCATTACGCCACCGTGCCCCACATAATATATTTTCTTCTATAATTTTTTTATCTGAAAAATCTAAAATATACATTTAATATAAACAATGAAATCCAATAATGATCCCAAATTTGATTTATAAATACTTAGGTATATATACTTTTACATATTTATGCAAAATATAAGTAATATTTGATTTTAAATCTGATTGAAGGTTTCATTTTCCAGTGCACGTTTAATATTAAATACTAAATACTAAAATAATTTTCAAATCTCTGAGCATGTATTCCAATAGACAATATCATTTATGATTGTTATAAACTGATTAAAATAATAAATTGATCAGCCATAATAAGGCACCCCTGGAGCAAAGAGGGTTAACGGCCTTGCTCAAGGACCCAAGGATGGCAGCTTGGGGGCTCAAACCCCTGACCTTCCGATCAGTATCCCAGCGCATTAGACCACTGATCTACACTCTCCTTATTTGCTTTTATGTTATTGTATTTGAAACTGTTTTTCAGTGAGAAAATAATTCTGCTCATTGAGGTAGTTGCATAGGACTCCAACTGTTCAGTTGTTTTGTTTATTAAAAATAGTTGAATTACCCAGAACAAGACTAGAGGAGGCTGATTATTCCGTGCTATTTCAGTCAGTTATATACTACTGGAGATTGTAGAGAGTTACTACTAGTGCTATTAAGAGAGAGGACAAGAGGAAGTACATGTAGAAAAATGTATGTTATGTAGCAAGCAGTGCTTAACATTACAAAAAAAAGAGTAGCAGGAAGGAGAAAGGGGAAATTTGCAAAACAGATGAAGTATTACCAGTTAAATGTCTGTGGCGGATTACAGCACAAAATCTCCAGATCATGCTTGTCAGACTGATCTTAACTATTAGCCAATTCGATTTTGGTGGACATAAAATAAGAAAGACTGTAGACTTTTAGGGCATGATTATGTATGTGTTTGATGGTGATACATCCACATGAGTGTTTTCTGCTTCACACTGGGAGCAAATAGATTTGTGAATGATTTGGTATAGTGAATTCATATACACATATGAAAAAGTTTGAGGGATTTGTTTGGCAGGAACAGAAGAGAAAAAAAAAATCATATCTCTTAGCAGTTTCAAAAGTATAGGACATGTAAACTACATGACCGAAGTTTTTTGTCACTTGTCTTTTTCTTTCCTTATTCTCAGATCCTGGACAGAATATTATACTTGTGGCTGTGGGAGTGAGTTCAGCCTTACTGTTCATTATCCTCTTACTGATCGTGCTGTGGTGCTGTCGGTACAAATCCAGCAAAGGTTTGAGCATTTTGTTTTCCATTATATTAAAAACTTGTGTAACATGTTCATTAATTGCTGATCAGATTATGGTACTCTGTGATTACAGTTTCACAATTCATGTATTGAATAATCAATATAGAAGATTGCTAATGTTCTTCATCTGCATGTATCCATTCAGCTATAAACACAATCAAGGGCAATCCTGACAGAGCAGTCTTCAATTTAAAGACAAAGTCAAAATCAATGCCATTATATACATCCTAACTGCTCATGGATTCATTTTATAGATTCCTTTCATTATTAACTGGACTTTAATGGTCTGCAAATGTTATGTGAAAATCATTTACAAAGACATTTTAAATGTCATGCTTGATAAAGCTTAGACATTTGTGGATTGCATTGTGTAACTCAGTGGATGGCTGTGCATTTTACAATCTTCAGAGGTCAATATAACTCTTCAATATATATAATCAATATAACTCTTAATGCTATCATTATGATGTCATGACTACAGAAACCATCACTAGTATACAGAAAGCTTGTATACCAAAGCAGTGCATCAGTTTTCTCCTACTGCAAGAATGAATGGCATTATTAAATGTGGTCTGCCCGCATACAACATCTCTAGCATAAACATCAATATTAACCTCATAAAAGAACTGTTCTGTGCATATTTTCTGTGCATTTAAGTATTTACATGTATTTGATGAAAGAAAAAAGCATAAGAACTGTATTGAGCTATTCTGGTTGAAATAATCTCCTCATGATGTTCAGCTTTTCTTGAAAAGTCTATCTTGTAATTTCCTTGTAAATCTATATGTGACCAAATCAACCTCTTCTATTCTGGCAGTCACTGTGGAATAAAAAAAAAACAGCTATTAAATGTACATGAGTTTGTACAGTTTGCTACATAAGTGCTGGATCTGAACATCTAATCATTTGATATTCTGTGTATATTCTGTGATTGTTAAAAACAACAGTTTTGACTAAATGGACTGTAATTTACTTAATTAAAAGATCAAGGCAGATTCCTTTGAACTCGGAGACACATGATGTGACAGCGGAAAATTTGATTGGATAAAAATAATTATGTAAATACCTGTGTTCTTGGGTGCTCTGCTAGTGCAAGCGAAAGAAACATTATACAATTAACAGAATATTGGGAGGAGTGTAATATACATTTATGGACAAAAATAAATTAAAATGTCAGTCTGAAAGATGTTAGGCAACCAGAGAAGGCTTTGCTGGCCCTGAATGTCCTTCTCTTGTATAACCCTTAATTTAACTTTTATACGGCTGGTAAATTATGCAAATGAAGAAAATCTATTTTCTCATACAGGAAGGAACAATGAAATACAACAGCACAGCAATCTAACACCAGGTCAGAACCCAGGAGCTGAGGAATCTCAGTCAGGACACACACCACATCAGCCTGGTTAGAGAATGTGTCACACATTTAATACATATTTTTCCTATATTTATTTTTGTCAAAAGTTATTATCTTAGTTCATTTTGGTCTGTTCTCTGTCGCTGCAGATGAAGATGCCGATGTCACTTACATTGAGCTTAAACACAAGCCGAAGTATAAATCAAGGAAAAATCAATGTACAATAGTGAAATCTCTCACTGAACATTACCTTATTTCTAATTTTCTAATTTATTAACCAATTTATTTAGTTGATGTCTATTTGTATGGGATGCCGTGGACTGACATTAATTTAGTGTTTCTTGTTTAGATCAAGTGAAGACCAATGATGAACCAGAAACTGTTTACTCAGAGCTGAAGCAGAACTCATAGGTAAGATAAAGCGGGTGTGGGTGGGTGGGGTGGGTTGGTGACCTCGGGAAATATGTTTTTTTGCCGTACTAGTATAATTGCACATCCACCACAGTGGGTGGCAGTGGCGCTCTCAGTCTCGGAGTATGTGCAGGGAGTAACATGACAAACAATATGGCGTAACAAGCATGTATCAATGTCTTCCACCACCACCTGGCCATGTATCTGTACAAAGCATAGTATTTGCTGATAAATCACTAACTGATTCCATAAACACAGTGTGTGATTAAAATAAGCTAGTGTCTCTTGTTCAGACTGGCACTGAAGATGTTGACTAACATCAATCCACTTTGTTCCTTGTAAGAGTATTATTTACAGGTGCTGGAAGACGGGGCGAAATACCAGAGTGAACAGGAACAGGAGCATTACCTTTGTTTTACTGCACTATGTCTCAAATCAAGCACCAAGATCTGCTACAATGCCTCTGGGGTCAACAAACGCACCTGAGTTTGTGGTATCCTCATAATGCTGAAATAAACTTAAATTACTCTGTCTTTTTTTATGTACAGATAAGAGCAATGCATTATTTTACTCAATACATTAAGAGTCTACATTTACAGATGCTGCATCCATCTCTATCTTTTCACGGATATATAAATAAAACAACCTAAATCTCAGTGTAAATTTGCCTCACAGGCATAATAAATATACTGTATGTAGCATGCGGTGTCAACTTTTATTGACCTTTAAAATAAAAATAAAATTGACATAGGAGACAAATATTGTCTGATTATGTACTTCGTATGAAAATTAGAAGAGGTACATTTTCTCTGATATCACCTCATTAACTATCCAAGAGGAAACAAACGTTCTGCTTGGTATCCTGAAGATTTACAGCATTTAAAACATCATAATTACTTTAGAACCTTTACAAGATTATTTTGTCTTCGTGCTCTTTGCTTAGTATGGTTTTACTAATAATAAACATGCATTTGCATAATACATCCATATATGTTTATGCACATGTTGAGTAGTGTAATATTCAATTCTATTTGTTTGCAATTGTAACTTTGTTTTTTTTTATTTGTGGATTTTCTTTGTAAATACTGTGTATATATCTGTGTTTTCTGTTACTTCTATTATTCATTCATTTATTTGTATGCTTTCCTCCTTGTTTTTTTTATCACATGTTATAAAGCATTATCTCCTTCACTGTGATATTCTACATTAAATAATAAAGCCAAATTAAATGCTCGGAACAAATATTCATGTATACATTCATGTAAAATGTGTAAATAGTATACTTGGAACTGTTCCAAACTTTGACTATATCAACAGTTTCATTTATATTCATTATCTTAATTTTGTACTACAGTATGCTTTTGAATGTAACCATTACATAATTATTAGCAGCAATGATAGTAGTAGGAATAGTAGTATTATTGCTGTCAGTTTGTTTGTTTTCTTCATTCTTTAATATCTGAGAGCACCTAAATTTGAGTGTCTGTAGAGCAGCGGTAAGAGTGCTCAGGTGCAGTTCAGTCTCTGACCAGCAGGAGTCAGTAAAGAGAAGAATTTGCTGTTATTGGTTTTTGTTCATTTTAGCTGTACACAACAATGTATTGAATTTAAAATAACAATAAAATAGCTCAAGTTGTTCAGGATCATTTATTGTTTTTTTAATTTTACATTCCAGGTGAAAACCTATAAACAACAGCTATAAACAACCACACAATACAATAAGATGCTTCAAATGATGAACACTTCTCATCCACACTGGCGTACCAATGTCACAATGATGTCCAGATTGTCTGTCTGACATCATGCTTTTTCACGTACGATGTACACTTTTGTTTACATTGTAGAATTTATTAATTTCAAAATCCAGAGAAATATGTAATGCAATGAACAAGTGTACAAAAATGCAACAAAAAAAATACCATTGTCATTATATGAAGTCAATATCGATGCTTCTGGAGGAGATGATGCAGCTGTGGTGCATCTGTTGCTGCAGAGAAAGGTGACTTTTTGAAGCAAAGGCATTCATTCTTGCTGTATGAGATACATGGAAACAGTAAATACCTCAAAATCGGCCCATTTATTGTGTCTTACTTCCTATTTGCTAAGTATATATATGTGTGTGTATGTATGTGTATGTGTGTGTGTGTGTGTGTGTGTGTGTGTGTGTGTGTGTTTGTGTGGTTAGTTTCTAGTATTTCCGGGCAACTAAAAGGTCTTAAAATAACTAAGCATAACCACAGACAAACTGTGTCCACCAGTTAACACCCAAAGATCTACCTTTTGTGTCTATTATGGTCTGTGGAGCAAAGAACTAACATGAACATTAAATTTGCACTTTATTCAGACGATTAATTAAGTTATTAAGTTAGTATAAATTAATTAATTTAGTGGCTTCTATAATAATAAAAATTGCCATTTAAATGTCCGGTTCTGTGATTATCAGCTTTATAGGACGTTCAACTTTCCTGAGAACTTTTCTTTTATCAACTATATCAAACTGCATCATATTCGATTAAAGTAAGTTTAAAAGTTTTCTTATAGAGAACGGATATTTGTTGTACATTTCTAAGAGACGTGTACTCAAAAATAGGACAACTACCAGCAGAAAAGGAAGTAATTTTTCTTTCACTATGAACAGAGGAAGAGAAGTGGTCTGAACAAAGACCTCATCAGTCCGACCTTCATCAGTGTGACAGGATGAAGCTCCGTCCTCTCAGTGTGATGATCTGTGAGTAAAAAGTGTTCTTTATCTTTATGCTATATGGTGAGAGAGAAAATAGCTTAAATAAAGTAATAAAATAATATCCTGTGTAATAAAGTCAAACATTTGATTGGGATTGTCTGTACTTTTGTGCAATTAATCTTTGTATATTTAATTCATATTTGTGCATATTTATATCAACTGTGTCATAAAAGTGCTTTGTTTTGGTTATTGAAGTTAAATGTAAAGGTCTTATTTATATGTAGAATTGCATTGATTAGCTGCATCAATAATTATATCAGTGAGTACTACATTTCCCATTAGCCACTGCACTTTACTGACTCGTCTGAGCAACAGTATATACTGTAGTTCTCACATAAGCAATATTCACTTACTAGTGTTTGTTATTCAGAATTGTTGTTATCTGTTGCTGTCTATCTTTTACGCTATGATTCTCTGATATTTTTTTATGGCTTCATTTTAAATAAACAGTCATTCTGTTCAACAGGCATTCACTCTTGACTAAATTACATAAAAGCTGTTTTTATTTGTTTTTTGCAAACAAGAGAGGGTTACATCAAATGCTCTGTTCCTCTTCTCTTTTAGTGTTTATATCACTGATTGAAACTGGACAAGCTCAAGGTGATTTATTTATATGCTGTGTATGTTGTGTACATGTTGGATTTGTATTAAGGTGTAGAAGGTTTTGTTTGTAAATTGTTCTGAAGGATTCCAGATGTTTAGATTGACAGTGTGTGTGTTTGCTTTTGAACTGCAGTTACACCAGTTCTGTCTGTGCTTCCGAATTCACCCCAAATATTCAGAGGAGAGACAGTTACATTCACATGTACTACTCCAGGAGGACATGGACCGTACATCTGGTACAGAGATAGTTTTCAGATTCACACATCTGATAATCAACTCTACACTATACAAATCAATCAGAGTCACAAATACAAATGTTATGGGTACAGTAGAGGATGGTCAACATCTTGGAGTAATGAAGTGACTCTCTCAGTGACAGGTACATGTCTAACATACACTGATAAACATCATCATTGCAAATCACACAAATTCTATTTCAGATGATCAGAGAAGTGTGTGTTTGTGACTGATGTGGTGTTTTTGTTGTAACTGTACAGAGAGACCAAAAGCTGTTGTGACTTGGCAGCCTGATGGACAGATATTCAGTGGAGAGAGAGTCACTTTCACATGTGAAATACAAGGACATGCAGATACCGAGTGGACGTACAACTGGTATAAAAATTATATCCTGATTTTATCCTACTCTGGATATAGGGAATATAAATTCACTGCTATACAGTCTTTCAGCGGTAAATACACGTGCAGAGGACAGAGAAAAACAGACTCTCAGACCTCGGAAGAAAGCAACGAAGTTACTCTCACTTTTTCAGGTGTGTTTGTGTGTGTATATGTGTGTGTGTGTGTGTGTGTGTGTGTGTGTGTGTGTGTGTGTGTACTTTTTTAATATCTGATCAGGATGATATGAAACAGTCCATAATTTAACTTTGTTTCAATGTAAAATCATCTGTTACTATTCAGTAACTTGAATCAACAGAATTATTTAATGAAGATGTTGATGATGCAGGTTTATAGAATTGTCTCAGTGTATAAATGAGTGTTTAAACTGATTTATATTCATTATAAATTATATATTATATTTATAATGTCTTTAACCCAAATTTAGCAGGCTGCTGTATCCAAACCCAAATTATTTTTCAAATGTGTTTTTTGTGTTCATTGGATCTTGTTTAATCTGAACTGTGACTAAAACACAGAATATACAGACTAATTCGTTGGGTTGAACCATAGTTGGTTTTTACCTCTAAATTTATAGATTATTTATACACAATTTGCTGAGGACTAATAAAATACTGTAAGTTAGCTTATGGTTTATTTCCCAGAAGAAATATATTGTATTACATTTACATTTGTGGCATTTGGCAGACGCCCTTATCCTGAGCGACTTACAACTGAGCAATTGATGGTTAAGGGCCTTGCTCAAGGGCCCACTAGTGGCAGCTTGGTGGTGCTGGGATCTGAACCTGCGATCTTCCTGGTCTGTAGGCCAACACCTTAACCATTAAGCCACCACTACCCTCATAAATAGTATACCCTAGTATAAATGCAGTATATTTTCCCTGAAATACTCGACAGTCATTGTCACATAGACATGTATCATAAACATTTTTGTTTATGTCCAAAAACATGCACGGTAGGTTGATTGGCACCTTGAAAAATTGTCCCTAGTGTGTGAATGTGAGTGTGTGTTCCCTGTGATGGGTTGCCATTCCACACTAGGGTGTATCCTGCCTTAATGCCCATAGACGCCTGAGAAAGGCACAGACTCCCCGTGACCCGAGGGAAGATCGGATAAAGTGGTAGAAGATGAATGAATGAATGAATGAATGTTATATATTATAACATATATATTTGCTTTATATATAAAATGCAGATCTTGTACTGTAGCAGTAGCTGTAGCTGTTTATCTAAAAGAAAAGAAAGAATCTGTACTATATCATATTCTTATGAAGCCCGATAAGTGAGTAACTTTCAGATGTTCAGAAATGCAGTACAGAATATATACAGTAAGAGTACAGTAAGAAATACAGTAAGAATAAGTTCAGCCACACCTCAGTTAGAATTGATCACAGTGGTAAATACACCTGTGAAGAACTGAGCAACAATCAGAGATCAGTGATGCTGTTACTCTCATTGTATCAGGTGTGTGTGTGTGTGTGTGTGTGTGTGTGTGCAGGTGTGTGTGGTGTGTGTGTGTGTGTGTGTGTGTGTGTGTGTGTGTGTGTGTGTGTGTGTGTGTGTGTGTGTGTGTGTGTGCATGTGTGTGTGTGTGTGTGCATGTGTGCGTGTGTGTGTGTGTGTGTGTGTGTGTGTATGACAGCATGTGAATATTTGCTCATAACAATAACGTTTAAATGGTATTACTAACAGCATGTATCTGTCTGTGTTAGTATATTGTGATTATTATTAACACTCTGAGTGCAGCACATGAACATGTGTGTTTTATCTCCACCTACAGAAAAACCTAGACCTGTAATCACATCAGACCTTCAATTAACTGCACTGACAGGAAACTCAGTGACTCTGTACTGTACACTGAATCTGCATTCTGCTGGATGGAAGTTTTACTGGAACAAAGATACACAGAGCCATGAGACTGAGACTGAAACACACTCCTATCACATCAGTTCGTGTCTCTGATGGAGGTGTGTACAGGTGCAGAGCTGGAAGAGGAAACCCAGTCTACTATACATACTACAGTGATGCACTCTGGGTAAATGTTACTGGTAAGTCATAAAGATTGTATTGTATAAGAATATATACACAAACAGATTAAACAATAATATTTGTTCTCAACAATGTAGTCGTCACTACTTTTACACATTACAGCAAATGTTGAGAAATATTGTGATTGTACTATAATATAATATTTAATACTATATTATTAGATATAGATCAGATACATTATCTTACTCATTACTAAACATTAAGCAATATGTTACTATAGTATTTGAGTAATCACAGACTAATCATAGTAGTATCAGAAATATAACAATTGTGTATTTGTGGGTGTAAATAATAATGTTGTAACAATAATGTTTCTGCAGAGAATCTCAAACCTGTGGTTATCATAAAGCCTGATAATCATGTATTCAGAGGAGAGACTGTTACTTTCAGATGTGAAATACAGGGAGGAGGAGACACTGAGTGGCAGTACAGCTGGTATAAGAATAATAACCCAACATACCAAAATACACAGGAGTTCAACATTAACTCAAGAAGTTTTGATAGTGTTAAATACACCTGCAGAGGATTAAGATACAGTGACACTCAGAAATCAGAGATCAGTGATCCTGTTACTCTCACCGTATCAGGTTTGTGTGTGTGTTTGTGTATTATCTTACCAGTAATTCTATGTAACAAACTTGTCGCTCTGTATTAATTTAGAGATTTTTCCATTTGTAATCTATCAGATACAGCAGAAGCAGTAGTGAGTGTGTCTCCACAGAACTGGCTGACTGAAGGAGACTCAGTGACTCTAAGCTGTGTGATTAAACTCTCCTCTACAAGTTGGACATACAGCTGGTACACAGATGTTCCCTACAGAGACAGTCAGGCTTCCCTCAGGTCCAGACCAGAGCTTCTCTCAGACAGCAGCAGAGGATCTGGAGGCTCCTACACTCTCAGTCCTGTTACTCTGAATCACACAGGGGTTTATAAGTGCAAGGCAGAGAGAGGAGAACAAGTCTTTCACTCCAAGTACAGCAAAGAACAGCCACTGTGGATCACTGGTAAGGAAATGCTTCAGCAGTGTTCAGTTTAATTGGAGTAAATGGATGTGTCAAAGATATTCACAAATAATGAAATGATTAAATAAAAAAAAACACATTTAGTGGTATTAATGAGCTACATAACTGAAAAAATGTAAACAAAATTTAACGAAACAAATGAACCAGGTTTATTCAGTTCATGTGATTTATTTCAGTATATTGATATATAAAGCCCAAATTGTTTATTTGTCCCATGTGAAACAAATAAAATGACCCTGCGTTAATTACATTGCTACACATATGAATAAACTTTGCATAGAAAAGATCATTCATTCATTCATCTACCGCTTTATCCTATCTTCCCTCGGGTTACGGGAAGTCTGTTCCTATCTCAGGCATCTTCAGGCATCAAGGCAGGACATACCCTGGATGGAATACCAACCCATTGCAGGCAGCACACACACTCACAATCACACACTAGAGACAAATTTTCCAAGGTGCCAATCAACCTACCGTGCATGTTTTTGGACCGGGGGGAAACCGGAGAACCCGGAGAAAAAACCCCTGAGGCACGAGGCGACCATGCAAACTCCACACACACAGCAGAGGCGGGAATCAAACCCTGATCCTGGAGGTGGAGGCGAACGTGCTAACCACTAAGCCAGCGTGCCCCACTAGAAAAGAACATAATAATACAATTAACAATTGAATCATAATGTTATCTAAATTATATGTGTCTTTCAGGTGAATCTCCTCCAGTGTCTCTGATCATCCATCCCAACAGAACTCAACACTTTACTTCTCACTCTCTCTCACTGAGCTGTGATAACCACAGAAACTTTACTGAATGGACAGTGAGACGATACACATTCTATAATCCATGGTTTGATTGTTCATCAGTTTTAGGATGTAACATCAGCTCCCTCTCTACATCACACACTGGAGTTTACTGGTGTGAGTCTGAATCTGGAGGACGCAGTAATCCTGTCAACATCACAGTGCACCGTGAGTCTTCAATGTTATCAGCAGAGGCAGCAAAAGTACATGCTTACTTTACTTAAAGTAGACGTAGAGATAATTATGTTTTAAAAATTCTCAAGTAAAATAACTACACCTTATTAAAGATAATAATATAATAATAATAATAATAATAATAATAATAATAATAATAATAATAATAATAATAAACATTTCAAATGTTCTTACGTAATGAATGTGTCCAGGTTGAACATCTACCATATACATTTAAAAATAGATTAAAACAAACATAACCAATGATTGAAGGTAAATGAACAGTAAAGTACTGACACCAGTGTCTTATTTCTCTTTCCTACAGATGGTGATGTGATCCTTGATAGTCCAGTCCATCCTGTAACTGAGGGAAATGATCTGACTTTACACTGTTTATATAAATATCAGCACACAAACATCTCTTTTGTGGATTTCTATAAAAATGATTTGGTTGTCCAGAGCAAGACTACAGGAGAGATGATCATCAGCAGTGTGTCAAAGTCAGATGAAGGTTTCTACCACTGTAAACACACAGAGAGAGGAGAATCACCGAAAAGCTGGATTTCAGTCAGCTATCAAAGTATCTGATTCTGTTTATGTCAACAATAATGTAAATTGTGCAGTGATTGTTACTACTACTATTGCTACTGATAATAATAATAACAATAATAATAATAATAATAATATAATAATAATAATAATAAAAAATAATTCATGTGTATGTATATTATTGTGATTTTTCTTTTTTTTACCTCAGGATCTGGATCCATTACTAACACTGTCCTTGTGGCTGTAGGAATGAGTTTGGCCTTTCTGTTTGTTATCCTTCTACTGATCTTGCTCTGGTCCTGTTGGCACAAATCCAACAAAGGTCTGTTTGTACAGGTTTTAACTTAAACAACTTGTGTTACATTTTATTATGATTACTAATGTCTTATTTTATGTCAGTTGGCACCTATAAGTGGTTCATGATTTCGCATTATGAGGGACTTCTTTTAAATTCCTTCCTTGCAATGCATCCCTTTGCATGGCATATACTAACTTCTTCTCAGTTAATGGGATTGAGTAACACTTGTAGGATCCAATTGTTAAAGGCTTCCAGATTAAGTAATATGCATCATTAGTATATGCTACATTTTAACTTTGTATTCACTAATATAGGAATTGCTCTAAGATCTGATGTATAAACGAACGTGCTATGTTTTCCTACAGGAAAGAACAGAGACATACAGCACAACAGCAATCCGACACCAGGCCAGAAGGAGGAGCCACAGTCAGGATACACACCACTTCAATCTGGTTAGAGAATGTGTTATGTAATGAATACTTTCACTGTGTGTACAGTAATTCACTATAAGAGTGTGTTCTTGCTAACAGCATACAGCATTGTGTTTATTCTTTATTTTTGCTGTTTTTGTAGGAAATGAACAAATTCATGTGTTCTTGCTAACGCTAGCATACAGCATTGTGTTTATTCTTTATTTTTGCTGTTTTTGTAGGAAATGAACAAATTCATGCCGCTGTGGAGAATACAAATAAAAGTAAGATATTCTTTTATTACAGTTGAGATATTTTGATTTACACTTAAAGGAATATCCTTTACATGTACTCTTTATGAATGTATACAAAATACAAGCTCTATAGTGATTACAAACATTGCACCATGTGATTAGATGATGCTGCAGCTGATGATGCTGAGCTGATGCCGTTTGAGTGAACAGATGCCGTTTATGAACAGATCATGATGAAAAACAAGCCATACAAAAATGAAGGTAAATTAGGTAAATTGTGTGTGTGTGTGTGTGTGTAAATTGTGTGTGTGGTGGTGTGTGTATGTATATATATGTACATGTATGTGTATATGTATATATATATGTATATTGTGTGTGTTCGTGTGTTTGTGTGTGCTTGTGTGTGTATATATATATATATATGATATATATATATATATATATATATATATATCTATATATATATATATACTAACATATTTTTATACATGTTACATGATCCAAATGCATTATTCTGGTTGGTTGATGCTCAGTGTAATATTATAAATCAGTTAAAATATAAACTGTAGACATACATCTCCCTGTAAACTGAAGACATACCTCTCCCAAAAGCACCTATCCTAACATTTCTTTTTAGTCTCTTTTTATATCTCACTGTCCAGAAATCCATAAAAAAAAGTCAACTGTCTATGTTTGTGTACTTAAGTTTGTATTTGCCCTTCATGAATGAATCTTATCCTTAGAACGAGACCTAAAGCACTTCTTGTACGTCGCCCTGGATAAGGGCGTCTGCTAAATACTGCAAATGTAAATGTAAAAGATCCAATAAAGTAAAAGATTCTAGATCTAACCACCTGAATATAAACCAGGTAACATCCTGTTATGTTATTGTTTTGGATGGATCAGAGCCAGAGAGAGCGCTAAACTATTTCTTCACATTGGAAGCAGGAACGCTTTTGCCGAAGCAATTAATGCTTCAGTTAAAGTGCTTAATAGAAAAAAGAATTGGGATGTGTGACAAGAGAAAAATAGAGAAAAAAAAAATTCTGAACAAAGACATCAAGTTCAAACAATTCAAAAAACATTCATTAGAACTGTCTATAAGCTCCATGTTTAATGTGTAAAGAAGAAAAATATACATGTCTAATTTCTTACAAGATTTATTGTTTGATTCATTTATTTTTTAATAAATCTTGTTAATTAGTTAGTTAGTTGTTATATAACATTCCCTAACTGTGTTTATTTTGTTCTGTTAATTGTTACTGTAGATATAGATGCTGGATCCATTGATGTAATTTACAGTGAGATTGAGCACAAGCCACAGAAAAAAGTAAAGAAAAATCAAGGTACAGCACAAAAAGTATACTGAAAATCTGCAAACATATAATCAGTACCATTTAATGTTTTATGACTCATTAAGCAAACATTATTATTAGTACAATGACAGTAGTAGAATAATAATAATAATAATTACTATTATTAGTAGTAGTAGTAGTAGTAGTAGTATGTTTATGTGTAATTAGATGGGTTACAGTTGTTTATAGTTCTTTATATCATGGTTTCTTGTTTCCGCCAAGTGAAGACCAGTGCAGAACCTGATACTGTTTACTCAAATCTGAAGCAGAACTCATAGGTAAGAGACAGCTCGAGTGACCTCACTTCCTGTCGTTGCACCCTCAACAGTGTTGGGTGTCAAGATGTCATCAGTGCAGAAATGCTCAATAGTGAAGAATACAGGAGTTACAGAAATACAGTTAATTAATTTTATTTTTATCACATTATGAACAAATTCACAAAAATATATACAACTAGATCTGAGAAAAAGAAAGAAACCCACCACTGAATCTATTACATCCATTATGACTAATACATCCACTGGCTTTATTCTAATGCAAACTGAATTCAATGCACTTTGTTTTTCACTTTTACTGTGTATGTAATATTTGTATATTATACCTCCTACTACCACTAGCAGACCATATAATCTAGTGTACACACTAGTTGTGATTTAAATGTTTAAATCTTCTTGCATTTCCATTGATGAGTCTTAAAGACCTATAGAAAGGTCACAATAATACAGTAAGTGCAATATACGGTATATAGATATAATATACAGTCATTTGAAAAAATTAGGACACCCTTTGAAAGCATGTGGTTTTTTGTAACATTTTTAATAAATGGTTATTTAATCTCCGTTTCAACAATACAGGGAGATTAAAATAATCCAACTAAACAAAGAAAACTGAAGAAAAGTCTTTTCAAGATCTTCTGTAAATGTCATTTTACAAAAATGCCTATTCTAACTGAGGAAAAAGATTGGACACCCTTGCCCCTAATAGCGAGTGTTACCTCCTTTGGCTGAAATAACTGCAGTGAGACGGTTCTTGTAGCCATCTACCAGTCTCCGACATCGGTCTGAGGAAATTTTACCCCACTCCTCAATGCAGAACTTTTTCAGCTGTGAGATGTTTGAGGGGTTTCTTGCACGTACAGCCCTTTTCAAGTCTCCCCACAGCATCTCAATGGGATTCAAATCTGGACTTTGACTTGGACATTCCAGGACTCTCCATTTCTTCTTTTTCAGCCAATCTTTGGTTGATTTTAGTATGTTTTTAGTATGTTTTTGGTCATTGTCATGTTGCTTTAATTTTGGTCCACTGCTTTAATGGTCTAACATGCTCACATTTTCTTCAAGCACCTTCTGATCAGTAGAATTCAGGGTGGATTCTATGATGGTGAGCTGACCAGGTCCTGCTGCAGCCCCAGTAGAACCATGTGGATTCTACCTCCATGATTGAGCTGACCAGGTCCTCCTGCTCAGCCCCAAACCATGACACTTCCACCTCCATGCTTCACAGTTGGTATGAGGTTCTTTTCTTGGAATGCTGTGTTTGGTTTACGCCAAACATGTCCTCTGCTGTTGTGTCCAAATAATTCAATTTTGGACTCATCTGTCCAAAGAACATTATTCCAGAAGTCCTGCCTGGTCTTTGTCAACTTTATCTCTGGCAAATGTCAGTCTGGCCTTGATGTTTCTCTTGGAAAGCAAAGGTTTCCTCCTTGCACACCTCCCATGCAAGTTAAAGTTGTACAGTCTCTTTCTGATTGTAGAGGCATGTACTTCTACATCAACAGTAGCCAGAGCCTGCTGTAGTTCTCGAGATGACACTTTAGGGTTTTTGGAGACCTCTTTTAGCATCTTGCGGTCTGCTCTTGGGGTGAACTTGCTGGGGTGACCAGTCCTGGGCATGTTGGCAGTTGTTTTGAAAGCCCTCCACTTGTAGACTACTATCTGACGGTCCGGACAGTGGAATGGCTGATTTCAAAATCTTTTGAGATCTTTTTTAAATCCCTTCCCAGATCTTTTTAAATCCCTTCCCAGAACTCATAGGCTGCTACAATCTCTTTTCTGAAGTCCTCTGACAGCTCTTTTGCTCTCACCATGGTACTCACTCTCACTTCAACAGTCAGGAGCACACCAAACTAAATGTCTGAGGTTTAAATAGGGCAAGCCTCATTCAACATGCAGAGTAACGATCTACTAATTATGTGCACGTGGTGTGATATACCTGTGTGAGATCTGAGCCAATTTAAGAGGGAATACATGTGAGGGTGTCCTATCTTTTTCCTCAGTTGGAATAGGCATTTTTGTAGAATGAACATTTACAGAAGATCTTTTCTTGATTTTTGAAAAGACTTTTCTTCATTGTTTAGTTTTTTGATTATTGTTTAGTTTGATTACTTTAATCTCTCTGTATTGTTGAAACTGAGATGAAATAACCATTTATTAAAAATGTTACAAAAAACCACATGCTTTTTAATTTTTTCACATGACTGTAGATATAGAGGAATAATCCACACACTTAATGTTATATATATTAGACTGTATACTGGGAAAGTATTATCTGCAATGCCCTTTCTTTTATGTTCTCACTGAAAGCAAATTTTAAATATTTCAGATAACATCTCAATCTGGAGATACGAGGGGGAAACGTGAGCTGAAGAGATCAGTGCAGTTCATCATATTTGGAGTGGATTGTTAAGTGGATGGTGAAGTGTGTTTTTCACACACTTCATTCGCTTATTAATATTCAACTTCATACATAGTCATTTGCAGTAGACCATAAACAAAGACAAAATATAGTAATGTATTTTCCATCACACATTACAATCACACTCTTTGGCCCTGTTAAAATAGTACAGATCATTTCATCATTACAAATATCATTTCACTCTGTCACTTTATTGAGAAATAATTTTAGGAAAAAAAATCATTAGGATAGATTATATGGGTTAACTGCCAAATTCTGAATTGCAAAGCAAAATATATATTTATATTTTAAACAAATTTTAAGTCCAGACAATCCTAGTGGACATTTTTTACTTTTAAACAAAGAAGATGGTGAAAAGTTCAGTGCTGGGGAAATAGATTCTAAATTTGCAGTTAATTGTTTCAAATATTCAAAATATTTACAAATATTTACAAAAGTATTTATTTAAAAAATTATATTTTATTTATGTTTATATTGTTCCATACACAAATTATAGAAAAAGGCATTTAAAAGTGCATATACTCTATTGCAGCTGTAGTTTGCTCTCATATAACACAATGCAAACTCATTTATGTAAGCTAATGTAAAAGAGTGAAAATACGAAGAAAAAAGGAGACAAATTACAGTATCGTATACAAAAAATTCTTAAATATTTAAGCTCATTGTTATATTTACGCTCATTAATGACTATTGAAGACATGCTGTGAATCAATTCACATTAAGACACCCAATACACTACATACAATACGCAATACATTTATTTACGGATGTGTTTTACACATGTGTTCAGGTGTTAAGTTGGGGTATGTAGTTAGATTGCATTAGAAAACTCAGCGGTAGTTCAGTCTCTCACCAGCAGGGGGCTGAGCTACACTGAAGCAAACAAACATCACTTACAGTTTTGCTGCTGAGACTCTGATCTGATTTGATAGTTTATAATTGTTCATAGTCATAAAACAAAGTAAATGTTATTATATAGCATAAGTAAAATTATAGTTATAATAAAGTTATTATTATGCAAATCACGTTTTGATTTACAGCAATATGTCCACTGAAATACAAATCAATTTGAAATACGAAAGTGAAATCAAATATGATGCAAAAAAAAAAATATTGCATGTGCTGTACATCTTTTTGAAAAAGAAAAAGAATCACATCTTGCACATTCAAGGAAATGTGTACATTGTTGTTGCATTTTGTGCTGTGCTCCTGCCTGCTAGAGTCAGTGGTTTCCCCTCCTCAGTATAGAAACACACAGAGTTCACACCTTTATCAACTCATTATTTTTCTTTAGTGTAACCACATACAAAGAGAGAGAAATGTAAAGTACAGAGGTTTGATCATGTAACATCCTGCACGTTGGTGTATTGTGGCTTGCACATATGATACTGCAGTATTTACCTGTTTTTTCTTTCTTTTTCTGCAAAAATGTTCTATAGCACAGATGATCAAGACACCAAGCACCAGTGTGCAACATATTATGATTAAAAGAATAACATACTTGATTGGTGTTACGACTACTGTTTCTTTTTGGGAGCCTGTGAGAATACAAAAATAGAATAAATATTAATTAAATAAACATGTAGGTGAAATGGCCCATAGTGTCCTGTCTATTTTTATAAAGCCTGTCTACTCGATATGTACTTACATGTATTACTCATTAATAATTTCTTGCTGTGCATTCCAACACCCCATTATCACTATAACTGTAATGTTCACCCTGGTGAAAATGTAATCCATCCGAGTGCAGTGCTGGTGATCTCCATCAGCTGAACATTTGACCAAAATCTTGCAAACAGATAAGGAGACTGGTGTTGATCAGTGGGTTTGAGACAGCCTCTGGGATAACATTAAAAATACAACATATTAAACTATACAGGATTTGTAAGGTTCAGTCCTGGCCCTGTTCTTCATACTTGAAGATATTGCATTACGGTTATTTCAGTAATATATAGATCAATGTTAACCCAAGTCTAAGGTGCTACATAAAACAACATAAATGTACACCTGATGGATTTTGTTGTTCTTGCTTAAAAAAGAAAAAGAAAAATCATATCATGGTGGTGTTTACCATATTGTTGTTACTTTCTTTTACATATGCATGTAGCTAGAAAAAACAGGCCTATAAATAGCACTAAATAAAGTCTATGTCAGCAAAGGTGTGCAAAAAAATGCATTGGTTGCAACCACAAAATATAGAAAATATCTTAATTTCAACCAATAACAGAAGAATGTCTAAAGTGCAGATGTAAATATGAATGAATATTGAGAGCCTGGTAAATAAACAACTGTAATAAATATAATATGCTGTAATAGAATCAATTGCAGGAATACAGTGATCAGTGTAACTATATAAAGTATGAGAAGTTTGCAAACTTCCTTGCACAGTTTGGTATCTAACCCCACTTCCTTCATAAGACCACCGTATCGAACAGCATATACAGTGAGATTATGATCAGTACTTACCCTGTACTATCAGTTTATATCTGATTACTTCTTCTTCCCATTGTCCAATAAGAGCCAAATATTACCCAGAGTCTTTCACTGTCAAATTCTGAATGAACAAAGAGTTATCAGAAACGCATATGTGGAATTTGTCTCGTTGCTTTGTCGATGTCTTTTGGCTTTCTACAACTGCAATCAGAGTATAATCGTTCCTCCATGTGACTGTCATATTCCCGTTTTCTTTCAGCATGAGATGAGCTTTATCTCCTACTGGCTTGTAAACCGAATTTGTAAGCCGAGCTGTACATTCTGAGGAGGAGAATGATAGACTTTATTAATGTCTGTAAACACAAACACAAATGTACAATGTTTTATTTCTTTTGTTTAAATAGTAAAAGTTTCTCATACAAAAGGGCCAAACTCATAGCAACATCATTAACAATCATCAGTACAAACCTGCAGTGAAACACAGGATGATGTACATGGCGATGTGTTGGAAGCTCCACATCATGACAGAAAAGCCGGTTGAGAAATGAAACAAATGTCCTGCAAAATGGATTTATGTATCATAACTCAGACAGAGAATGTGCTAATGACAGACTGAGTTGGCCCACGTCAGTTCTTTAGATTTTATGAGAGTACGCCCTCTGGTGGCATATTAGAGAAAGAGAAAATGAATACCACCCAGAGATACCAGAAAGAGAAATACTTTCTCTTGGCAACAATCCAATGACTTTTCCACCCTCGATGAATCACTGCCTGTTGGGTTTGTTTATATCAGTAAACCTCATGCCTCTGGTCACAGAGTTGGTCTCTCGATTATTTATTATTGGAAGTGGAAAGTATTAACAGTGTCCGCGCTTGCTTATGACTCCTTTAAGCCAATTGTGTGTGAACTCCCTGGAACCATGCCCACCATTGTTGTGGTTAACCACGTCCCAAACCATACAACACATCTTACATCTGATTTTGCTTTTTTGTTTTCTCACCCACTTAATCATTATTTCCTCAAATATAATACTGCTGGGTGACTTGGGAAATATTAATCGTCCTCTTACTAGAGACTTTGTTACCTGTCTAGAGTGTTCGACAGCATATCGACTTTTTCCACTCATTCAAATGGATGCAATTTGGATTTAATTTGTTGTTCTGGACTTCGTTTTGTACTGTTTATTATCCGATCACTTACTTCTTTCTTTCAATGTTCATCCCGCTCTCTTTCTGTAATCAAGCAACCTCAGGTCATCTCGTTTTGCAATATTAAGGGCATCAGTTCTGGTGCTCTTTCCGGTGTTATAGGTCATTTTGTACACAAAAACAATTGATCCAATCCTGATGATTTGGTTTTTCATTACAATAGGTGTCTCAGAAACCAGGGCAATCACCTTTTCTCACTCCGCGCCATGGTTTACTTCTGAGACTCAGCAAATGAAAACCAAAGGTCGTCAAACCTGAACGGCTTTGCAGGAAAACTGGTATTACTGTCCATAAAATATGTACAAAAGTCCAACTCTGCACTATAAGGACTGTATTGTTAAATCTAAACCCAGACGTTACTCTGGTTTTACATGCTACAATGAAGAGAAAACTAAGATGCTGTTTTCACGTTTCATATATATGATAAAAAGTTCCTTTCTGCATGCCATGTCTCATGCTTTACTCATATATTTAAAAGTTTGTATCGGCTTATGAACACATTTTCAGTTTACTGAAATAGTGATACGAAATTCGCAGATCGCAATTCGAGGGCACTCAATGCCTGAGTTCATAGCGAGAACATCTCTACATCATACACTGTACTGAACTTTAGTGCATCTTGTGTATTACATTGCTGTATTATTATTTAGTGCGGAAATACTGAACTTTAAGGGCGGCATTGGAACGCATTTCCTGGTCCGCACTGGAAGAAAAGAAACAAACAACAGATCAAGGGGTGGAGCGGCTTTTATTTACATTCAATTTCATTTTCAAGCGCTCTCCTGCAGATATACCACGCGTGTTTCCCCGTGAGTCGGCACGCTGTTTGGTCACAGGCCGCCGTGTTTGTCCTGTTTAGGCGACCTTCCTAATGATGACCGTCAAGCGCACTGATTACCGTCATCAGCTGCAGGTGTTTCTTACCATCAGTTCCGTCCAGCTCCGCCGTCCACTCCCGCCTTCCAATCCCGTTCGGCTCCACCCTCCACTCCCGTCCGGCTCCGCCCTTAATTCCAGACCCGCTGGTACCGCCATTATCCGCTGTAAAGGTAAAGTCTTCCTCTTTTAGATATTATCATTTTAAAAGTAATGTATTTTTTTGCTCTTCTAGAACAGATTATTCGAATTTAAATTAATTATTTTGGCAAAATTTGTTGCAGCATATGAGCTTTTCGGCTAACGAGCTACGCGTCCAACAACCAACTAAACTCGTAAACCGAGGTTCCACTCTACTTTATAAATGTTAAACGCACTATACAATGTTTTCTTTATGTTTTAGTTTGAAGTGATCCGAAATGTTTCTCCATATGATTCCTCAAATTATTCGATAAAAATTGAGGCACATTAATTAATTATTCTAATTATTCTTGTAGTCCATTTACTGTAACTCAACTCAGTATATATGTATGTGCATATTTGCCCAGCAGCATTTGTTATAATTCACCAAACCCGTAGACCAGGAGTAAAACAAATGCACATTTATTTTACCGAAACTACACACATTACGTCCAAACTCGTTTCATTATATTTATTAAATTGAGTAATTGAATAAATCGGCACAAATAAAATCCATATACAAATATATTTAAATATCAAATATTATATATTTTTGTTTAGACCCCCGATGTGTATGTGTATTTTATATATAAATATGTGTATTTTACATATACTGTAATTTAACTTCATAAAGTTGTTCTACTTTACTTGTTACTTTGACAAATCTCTTTATTTTGCACATTCATTATTCACACATTCTCTCCCATGATATGCAGAATTGTTAGAATTACATATATCCTTGACAATGTTGTGTATGTTTTAAGTATAATAAAGATAACATAACAGTAACACATAGCCTTAAGTGCGAGAGAGACTAAACTAACACACAGTCCATCACATATTTTTGTGTCAGATTGTAACTATGTCCTGCATGTAAAAAGACAGAACCTAAAGCCCTTTATCCAAATCCTTCTGACAGTTAAACCATCAGCACAACGAACATTAGTTTTTTCCTAATGATTTCCCCAGCAGGCCCGTCTGTATCGCACCTATATATGTTGCATCCAAATAAAGATCTCAAATACAATTATGCTTCCTCATTTGTGATAAGATTGAAGTAATATTGAAAGTTAAATGCAAAAGATTCCAAAATGCTCTTGAAATATATTCTAGAATTGCGTCATTCTAAGATAACTAATGGGGAAATAACAGACACCTGGCTATGGAACCTAATGATTGAATAGAGGAGCACATGGTGATGTAGTTTCCACACAGGTCATAAGAGTTTGATAGAAATATCATTTAAAACTGAAATTCTGCATTTCCAGTTCATTATTTTTGCATAACATTTGTAAACATGTTTGTACCTAACTGTAACAACATGCATGTGTGTATAGCATGTATGTGTGCATGTGTATACATCTCTGTGAGATGTGATGAGATGATGTAATATATACGACAATTTGATGAGTAAATATTGTTTTCCAAATCTGCAAACTGTTTTGTAGGATGAGATTAGAAATATTGAGACCACTTTCCACTTATTAACAATGGTCAGTACTCATAGGAATATTTAAAGTCTTTGAAATAATTTTTGTAGTATTCTCTCAACTTGTGCCATTCTACAACTGTATCCCAAATGCCCTTTGATGCTCTCAATCATTTAGAATTATAGAACCTCCTACTACTAACAGTGAAATAATTTTGTAAAAGTTTTTTTAATACGTAATCAGCACCATTACAACAGTCAGGTGGTGCATCAGGATTAGGGTTTCATGAGGAAGTTGATTGCTTGGTTGCACCAGAAGTGTAAAGGTTATAAAAGTAAACTCTGTTTCTGATCACTTTTGCTTATTCTGTTGCTTATCACTTTACCAAACTAGTATTTTATGAATTATTAATAATCCTACAGATTAAAAAAGAAAATATATGCTTTAATGTGAACAAAGGTAAAGATTTTCGCAGGATAAAATGATTTTCAATAGCTACAGTGTATTGAATAAATAGCAGAAGCAGTAAATTGAGATTAGAAGTGCTCTGTGCAGTGTACAGTGCAGTCTTGTAACTTAATTTATACTCATTTAAATTCATCTTTCCAGAAATGTAATTCATTCATTCATCCATCTTCTACCGCTATATCCGATCTTCCCTCGGGTCACGTGGAACCTGTGCCTATCTCAGGCGTCTATGGACATTAAGCCAGGATACACCCTGGATGGAATGCCAAACCATCGCAGGACACAGACACAAACACAAACACACACACATTCATACACTAGGGACAATTTTCCAAGGTGCCAATCAACCTACCGTGCATGTTTTTGGACCGGGGGGAAACCCGGAGAAAAAAACCCCCGTATGCACGGGGAGAACATGCAAACTCCACACACACATGGCCGAGACGGGAATCGAACCCGTACCCTGGCGGTGTGAGGCGAACATGCTAACCACTAAGCCACAGTGCCCCCTAGAAATGTAATTGAAACTTTTAATTTCTAAGCATTTCAGCAATTATTCTAATACTTTTTAGCTGACATCCAACTGATGTTAATACATAGTGTAAAGATTCTTTTGTGGTAAACTGCTATAGTTAGTTATGCTTTAGTTGTTGTTTTTTTAAGTGTATGGCAGGTGTGAGTCACCCCTATTTATTGAATGGGTAAAAGAGATGACAGAAGCTCAGCTGCACTTCTACAGTCTTAAACCAGCAGAAGGAGTGTTACTGAACAAGACTATATTATTGTTTATAAATGTCTTGTTATTGTGGTTTGTTTAATCACATGTCCAGACAAAATGATATTGACTACTTGAGGACTTCAACAAAAAGCAATAAAAAAGAAGTATATGAACATTGACAGTGTTTAACACAATGGATTGGTGTTTGCTCACATAATTGTGCTGTTTTGAAAAATATTTAAATAGAATAAATACATTTGGTGAATGATTGCTGGATGGATGGATAGATAGAACCTCAGAGTTCAGACTTTTTTCTTCAGAATTCACAGACTCGTAATTGTGAGAAGACATGGCAAGACATGGTCAAATTTACTCTTTGGAATCATAATCCTGACCAATAACAAAAAAAGTCAAATAAATGATAATTTTGAGATATGACATTGCATGTGTGGGAAGTTGTTTCACACAATCTTACGTTATTAAGTTATATTTGACTATCTACTACTACTACTAGTAAAAATTGTAAGATAAAAAGCAATATCTTTCATAGCTTCGAGTTACACCTTCCGACAGGGGATTCCTCCATCAGGGAAAGAAATGACTTTCCATACAGTACAGTTTTCTGTCATCCACAGGGGATGTGGGTATTCTTAAAAATCACTGACACATTCTTTATCAGAATTTACCATGTTAGTAACTTAGCCACTAAATCACTCACTTGTTTTCTGGTGCTTTTTTTGTTTGTACGTTTATTTGTTTGTTTTCAGCCAGACAGGTGAGATAGATCTATCCTGATTGCTGGCTTGCTGTGTGACTGAGCAGTTAAGTTTTTATCCATGCATTAATAAAAAGGATTTCACCAAATCTAGTTGAGTAAAAAGTACGATATTTGACTGTGAAATCGAATGAAATTAAATATCTTTTTTTAGAAAAAATAGAAAATATCTATTTTTTTTAATCCTAACAACCCACACGTTTCCCTGTTATCATAATCTCCACTCTTCTAAGAAAAATTTCGAGGAAAATGTAGGTTTTTGGGGATTTCATCTCAATTATCCAAAAAGGTTTTTATTCAATTTAAGTAGTGATGTCGGTGAGACGAGGATGTTTGGGGGAGTAAGCATTCCAATTCCTCTCAAAGGTGTTCAATATGTTTGAGGTCAGAGCAGCCTCTCAAGATGTTCCACTCCAATCCATGTAAACCATATTATTGAGCTCGCTTTGAGCACAGGGGTATTTTGTATTGTTATATCGGGCCTGTGTCTCGTTTAAGTAAAGGGAAATGTAAATGCTACAGCTTTACTTCAAGAAGCACCAATGGCTGGAAATGTCAGGTGTCCTAATACTTATAGTGTCCGTATAGTGTGTGTTTATGCGTGTAACAATGTACATTTGTTTGTAGTGGTGTTTCTAAGTGTGTCACTGTGACTCATGTCAAATGCCAAACTCTGTAGAAAAGTTTGTTCTAATATGCAAATTAGGACTGAAGGCACAATGAGTGCAATGTTGTCCGTCCTCTAAAAAAGTCCTCATATCAGTGGGAAATTTTCTGTAGTTACCAGTGTGTTGTTACCATGATGCATGAAACTTATGTAAAATGTGATCAATTTGAAACCCAGTACTTTTGGATAATAGGAGCGGGTAGGGAGGGTGTAGCTCGGCTGTTTAAGGTCCTGGGGTACTGATAGGAAGGTCGGGGTTCGAGCCACAGTATCACCAAGCTACCACTCTTGGGTCCTTGAGCAAGGCCCTTAATCCTCTGTGCTCCAGGGGCTATGTGTCATGGCTGACCCTGTGGTCTGACCCGAGCTTCCAAACAACCTGGGATATGTGAAGAAAGAATTTCACTGTACTGTAATGTATATGTATAATTGAACATGTTTATTAGGACATGATTATCTGAATAATTGATCATGGGCTAGAATAATAAATAAAAATACATTTAATGTGGTAAATTGTACAAACTTTCTCATGAAAAATAAACAATATAAATAAAAATATATAATCTGTCTATATAATGCTTTTCTCTTTATAATACACATATTATAGATATATATATATACATATATATATATATATATATATATATATATATATATATATATATATATATATATTTATATATATATATATATATATATATATTATAATTTCATAGGCTGTATACCGTATATACATATGTGTGTGTGTGTGTGTGTGTGTGATTAATTATGCCATTATGTCTTCTTATTCAGCAAATGATTGACTTCCAGGATGTAATAATGTCATGGCTGTGTCTGCCCCAACTTCCAGTAAACCGTGTGTGTGTCATCCTCTCGTACACTGTCACCACCGTCAATATCTGCAGCCCGTACCTAAAAACAAAGCAAAACGTAATAAAGAAAGAAAAAAAACAAGAAGTGCCTATTAGTTTCTTTGGAACTCATTTTATTATTCAGTGGTTAGTTCCATTTAAACAAGAGCTCATATGGATGATGCTGATTCAATCTTGTTGGAGACTTAAATAATAATGTAACTGATAAAGTGATATGTTAGAAACTAAAATAACACTGCAGTGTAAAATATATCATATCTCTTCTCAAGCCAGTGGGATGTGCTTTACCAGTAACAGCAGGGAAATGAGGAAGTTATGGGGTTGCCAAAAACTGTTTTTTATATTGTCATGTGAAAGGAATTACCATGTTGTGCTTGTCTAATAATTTATTATATATGGTATGATAATTCTGTATAATAAAAGCTAAAAGGGTTCGCATGATCTTTATACTGTGCTGGACAAAAGATAAATAAATGTAGTCTTTATATATATATATATATATATATATATATATATATATATATATATATATATATATATATACACATAGAAATATAGAAATACAATGTGTATATTCAGGGGCCATGGTGGCTTAGCACGGAGGTTAGCACGTTTGCCTCACACCGCCCACAGGCCGGGTTCGATTCCCGTCTCGGGCCATGTGTGTGTGGAGTTTACATGTTCTCCCCGTGCCTCAGGGTTTTTTTCTTCAGGTTCTCCGGTTTCCCCCCGGTCCAAAAACAGGCACGGTAGGTTGATTGGCACCTTGGAAAATTGTCCCTAGTGTATGAATGTGTGTGTGAATGTGAGTGTGTGTGCCTTGCGATGGATTGGCATTCCATTCAGGGTGTATCCTGCCTTAATGCCCATAGTGTGATAAGTATGCTTTATTACTTTCAAAAAGTAAAGGAAAATGAAATCTTACACATTTTGAAGGAACGTCGTAAATTTCCGCATTTGTATTTTGTGCAGAGCTGCTGTATGCTGGAGTTTTCTGTTGCTTGTGTACCACACTGTAGACTGTGTTTACCCCCTTATCTTCATGATATCTTCCTTTAGTCTAACCACAGAGCAATAATAAGGAAATGGAGTTTGATAAATAATGAGTGCAACGGTTCTGCAAGTGCATGTTCATGCAGTTTTTTACTTGTACATGTTCTAATACTGAAGTATTTACCTGTTTTTTCTTTCGGTTGAAGTAAATATACTTGAGAAAGACCAGCAGGATAGCAAGCACCAGTGAAAAACATATGCTCATTATGACAATTAGCAAAATGTAATCATTTGGTTCAGTGGTTACTTTGGCATTTTTAGGACCTGTGAGGAAGAAAAATGATAAGCCTTAGTTCAAGTAAAGTAATGTATTAATGGAATTAATGTAATGTATTAATGTAATGTATTAATGTATTATTATGGAATTAAGCAGAATTAAGCAGTACTAATCACTTACATGAGTTATTAATAGGCATCAATGTGCTTTTTGTGCTCACACGGTTGCTGGCTGTGCACTCCAACACCTCGTTGTCTATATACACTACAGAAATGTTCACATTGGTGGATGTGGCATTGGTCCGAGAGCAGTAATTCTGATCACAGTTGTAAGTCACTGAGTCCCCATTAGCTGAACATTTTACCAAGATTTGGCAAACAGATGAGGAGTTTGGCTGGGGCTCAAGCCTGGTTTCCATCGCAGGTGTTGAGACAGACTCTGGAACAACAACAAACATATTAAATATATATTTTCAAGAAATATCCAATCCTGGCACAGAATGTTCAGTCAGTTTGCTTTTAAACACTTAAAACACACCACAACTCAATGCACAAGTTAACTGCCAACTTTATAAAATGACTGCTACCTGAGTATATGTAATACACGTATGTCCCTATAGAAAAAGCTTATAGAATGTCTTTGTGTCAGGAAAAATTCCATTTACTGTAACTAAGAGTCCATAACAATGCGCATTGTGCACAAAGTAATCAACGTGACGTGTGTTAAGGTTGAAAAGGAAGAATTTGAGAACAAATCCATCTAATTCTCACTGAACTCTATGTCCACCATGAACATCACTGCCACTAACAACGATCGTTTAGCTGCATGAACACAAATTCCCAGCTCCTAATTCAAATAGGAATTAAGGACTTAATGAACATATAATACATATTAGGTGACTAGTCAAATCAGTGTCCATATACTTTTGACTTTATATATATATATATATATATATATATGTATGTATATAAACACATTATATATTTATATATATATATATACACACACACACTATATATATATATATATATATATATATATATATATATATATATATAGATATATATATATTATATATATATATATATATATACTCACATGAATATAAATATATATACACATGGATATAAATATAAAACTTACCCTGTACTATTAGTTTATATCGGATCACTTCTTCTTCCCATTGTCCAGCCTGAGCGAAATATTCCCCAGAGTCGTTCACCATCAAATTATGAATAAACAAGGACTTATCAGAAACATGTATGTGAAATTTTTCTCTTTGCTTTGTAGACGACTTTTGGTTTTCCACAACTGCAATCAGAGTATGATCCTTCCTCCATTTGATTGTTCTATTCCCGTGTTCTTTCAACATGAGATGAGCTTTATCTCCTATTGACTTGTAAACCATGTTGATCCGAGCCGCACAGTCTGAGGACAAAAAGAAATCAACATAAATTCCCTTATTCTTGATTTTTTTTTGTAAACACATTACAATGAGTCAGACAGTTTGTAATTCCATTTGTAAATAAATGTAAACAACTTCAAAATACATTCTTTTAAGTCTCTGAATTAGAACTATAGCACAGCTATTAACATTAATTCAATAATCAATAAGCTACTGACCTGCTGTGACATACAGGATGATAATAGTGATGATCTGTAGAAAGCTCCTCATCGTGACGGAAAGCAGAGCCAAGTGATGCTCAACACCTGCAGTGCTAAATAGGTTTGTGGCTTACATTACAGGAAATAACAGAGAGAGAGAGAGAGAGAGATACATGGAAAGAGAGAAAGAGTCTAAAAAAATCCCCACCATAGTGGGGCTTTTAGTTTCTTCATTTACATGAGCATATGCTTACAATTTACATTATACATATGAGTATATATATATATATATATATATATATATATATATATATATATATATATATATATATATATATATATATATAAATAGAGAGAGAGGTGATAGATAGATAGATAGATAGATAGATAGATAGATAGATAGATAGATAGATAGATAGTCTATTGTGAACTGCTCATTTTTAAGATATTTAGGTTTGAATCAAACTCACTGAGTTGTCAAAAAGAAGTCAAACATAACAATGTAGAATATCACAATAGAATACCTTTGAAAATGCTGGTTTGTGTTCCCCCACACCAACCACAAATCCCCGGATATGCCCCATCAAAACCTGGGGTCTCCACTCTGAAACCCACAAGACGATGATCTGGATGATGACACAAAAAAAAACAAACAAACAAAAAAAAAACAAACAAAAAATATAACCGTTAAAATTCCATCTACATGGCTATGACAATCCGGAAAAATTGATCTTCTAAGAAACTCCAACGCAAACTCCAATTTCCAGCCTTGGGAAATCCTTTTGGCTACTGTACTATGTGAAAGTACATTAATGTTGTCATGTGATTTTGGTTCTTTTCCATGTGCTGTCTGAACCCTAAATGATAAAAAAAATAAAAGTTCATATTATGTCAGGAAAAAACCTAAAAAGAACATGGTCCTCATTTCAAAAACGTGGAAATTCAAGCTATTATATTTCTAAATGCATGTACGAAGTGTCTGTTATTAGTTGCCACTAGATGTTGTTCCGAGTAGGAAGTTTTATATCTGTTTACCAAGTGCATTGTGCCATGTGATCTCATGCATATTTTCGGCAAAATGGAATGAGCAACTGTAATGTGGGTCACCCAGTTCTACTATTATAACACTAACCCTGGCATTACCTCTCTTGTCTCAAATACATCTTAATTGCTCAAATAAACAGCGGCATGGCATTGGTTATTCATTTTGGAACACAGGTTCTTCTTCTTCTTCTTCTTATTATTATTATTATTATTATTATTATTATTATTATTATTATTATTATTATACCAATAAGTCAGGAGTATACTCCTATAAGTCAGGAGTATAAACACGGGTAGCAATCAGAGACTGTAACTGCTTCTGTACATAACGTTTATTTTAAACAGTCATTTAAAGGCATTAGACAATGAAGTGATAACTACCCAGTTTTTAAAACCGAGTTCTATCACATACATTAGAATAAAAATATTTTTCCTTCCTATGAATAGGACAGACCACTTACATTTGATTTTTAGTATCCATCCATATCTCATAATACTATTAATAATCATCATCATAATGATCATCATCATCATCCTCATCCTCATCGTCGTCTATGAAGTGCTTTCAGTTTTGTGCATTTCCAAAAATACTTACACCTCCGCATCATAACAACCCATGCAGACATACTACAGATTCACAGAAACACCCACATATACGTGAAATGATGGGAGGCGTCTTCACCATCCAATATACACTAGTTAGTTGTGCTTTTATAACAGGTACTAGAGAAATCTTCTCACAGAGTTAAAGTGCTTTTAGTATTGTTAACAGTGTAATCAATACATTTGCTCCAGTGACTAAAAAGAAATCAACATAAAAACACTATACACAAACTGGCATTGTTAGGCACAAATATATATACACAGAATATCATCGTTTTATGTTCGGTCCGTCTATATTGGATTACGAGGGCCAAGGACATAATAGCTTTGCTCCTTCGGTACAGTGCGTCCTTATCTAATGACAGGTCTTTGCATATTTTGGCCTTTTGATCATTGCGGATCGTTCCTTGTCGTAGTCCAAGCTGCAAAAAATAAAGATACAATAATGAAAATTACACCCGCCTTGCAAACAAGGTCAAGTGAGAATAGTAATCTTAGCCACGAGACAGCGATACCGCTGCTCGCCTAGATGTCCGGTGTATGTGTTTGCATGGATTTATTGTGAACATTTGTACAGTCCTTGTCTTCTAGTAGCTTACTGTTAGTCTGACTGCCCGTCTCCCTCTCACGTAACATGTCTTACTGCTTCTAAACATTACTAATGCGAACGCTATGTGGGCTGCTGTCCCGGATCCTCCCTCGATCGCGCTTTTTCTCGTCCCTGTAGCTCTCCTCCAGCTTTGTCTTGTCCAGATCCTTGTCTCCTCCTCCTCCTCCTCGTCCACTGTCGGAGCCGGGACCCGAAGGGGAGGTTTGTTTAAAGCACGGCTGGCTCTTGGTCTTAGCCACTTTGTCGAAGAAGGCGAAGTCCGCCACGTATTTCCCTGACGGGGACAGCGAGACAACAGGGGGAAACTCGTAGCCCCAGAGGATTTCGTCCGGCAGGTAGGAGGTTCGGACCTGGCAAGTGGCTGACGTGGGCTCCACCGTAGCACTCATTATTACCAGCAGTTCAAAATCGGCCATTTCTGGATCAGCCCAGCCTCCACCTAGAGTCAGGGCACAAAATATTATAGGGATATTACAGATTCATTCTGGGTTTTTTTTGTTTGTTTGTTTGTTTGTTTGTTTGTTTGTTTTAATTGATTGGTCATCAGAGTGTACTGAGAATTCTATGTAAATCCCCATTCCAAGTTTTTTTTTTTTTTTTTAAATCATTATTGTGTCAGTCATTAAAGTGCTATATGGGGCTTTCCTGCATTTACCTGCTTCAGCTAAACAGCAAGTCCTTCCTGACATGAGTCAGGTGTTTTGGAACAACAACAAAGGCCTCCTACAAAACTCTCCATACATGCTTCATTCTGACGTAGTAGACTGACACCGCAGGCAAACACCTATGGTAGCTGCACACTCACTCACCCACCCACACACACAAAGAACCACTGATTTTACCCACTGCGTTTATTCTGCTCTCGGCATGGAGAAGTCATGTGTCACAACCAGGAAACACTCGTGGGTAATCCCAACCTATGTATCGATACCCAACGCGAACTGCACAAGCCAAAAAGCGGGAAATATAAACTTGAGAATTCTCTAACATGGATGACGTTAGACACACACACACACACACGATTCTCTGCCACTCAGACCCACTTCTGCACCGGAAACAGATTAGTTTCAATAAAGCTTTTTATAGTAGCTATTTACATACTGTAAGTATCACTTCCTCTCTCTTTATTTCTCTCCCATTGTTTTTTTACGTGTATGCTTCTTATTCACTTGAGTAATGATTATTACTGTACTTACGGACACAATTGCACAGGGACAGATCTTTTCGTTTGGATTCTGTGAAACCACTAGAGGCTATTGCTGTTTCGTCTGATTAGTTCCCAATCTATAAATAGACTTGGGTGTATTTACAGATTTACAGTGAGGGGGAAAATATATATTATATTGGCAAAAGTTTATTGTATTATATTACTCAAGGTGTCATTTTCAGTATATTTTCAGTATACTTTTCATTTTCAATATATTTAGGTTTGCAGAGATTACACATGAGTATAAATCTACACTTACAACGCTCTTCTCCAGGGTGACTTACAGTTGAGCAGTTGAGGGTTAAGGGACTTGCTCGAGGGCCCAGTAGTGGCAGCGGGATTCACACATGTGATCTTCTGGTACAGAGCGGAATGCCTTAAACACGGGGCTACAACCTTTCTATATTACGTGTAACAATTAGACTACGTGTATATTACAAGTAACCATACAAGCTTTACATTATATTATTATTTTTTGTTTATATAAATGTACACCATCTCGGGGCACTCAATTTGCAAAGAAGTTATTTGGTGTCCAGCTCGATTAATGAGGTACAATGCTAGAACAGAATCTCTTTTTCTCCACACTCGCTTACACAAGCACAATGTGGCATTCAGAGGAGCAAGAACTGGAGCATTTTCTACTATTACACATCCGTTGAGGAATGCACATGTAAACACATAAAATAAAAGTGCAATAAATGGTTTTAACACACACACACACACACAGACACACACACACAGACAGACACTTCTCCAAAAACACACAGTATAATTAGCAGTTCATTTATTCTCACTCACATGCAAATGAACCCACTAGCGAGTAAATAGGAAAATGACTTCTGAGAAAATGACAACAGAGTTCCACCTTGAGAAAAGTCTGTGAGAGAGAAGTCACTGAAGTTCAAATATAGGTCGCACATGTATGGTCAAACAATGTGTCAGCGCATACTGTAAACCCTCTGTTACTTCCTCTTATTATAGATGATCCTACTGCTTACTGTTCCAAACGTAACAGTAATGTGTACATATTCAGAAACAGCATTTCAAGTTGTTGAAAATGTTAAACTATTGGCCATGTAAAAACTAATCAGTTTGTATTGTTTAAAAGCCTTGTAGTGATTCCAAATGATTATAGACACTTGACTCACACTGTCTCAGTATTTGTTAGCGGATACAAATAGTAATTAGTAATAGTAGTAATTACTAATAGCAAATAATAATAGTAGCGTGACGTTCATCCATATCATAGTGCTCTATGGGATGTTCAGTGTTGTTCCCTTCCTTTCAAGCTAAACCGGGATTTACAGCAATATATTCCTTATTCATTCATTCATTCATCTTCTACCGCTTTATCCGATCTTCCCTCGGGTCGCGGGGAGCCTGTGCCTATCTCAGGCATCTATGGGCATTAAGGCAGGATACACCCTGGATGGAATGCCAACCCATCGCAGGGCGCACACACACACATACACATGTTTTTGGACCGGGAGGAAACCGGAGAACCTGGAGAAAAACCCCCTGAGGCACGGGGCGAACATGCAAACTCCACACACACACGTGGCCGAGACGGGAATCGAACCCGGACCCTGGCGGTGTGAGGCAAACGTGCTAACCACCGTGCCCCATATACTCATTAATGACTCAATATTATTAGAATACTGTATGTAGTCCCTTTTTTATGATCTATATTTGATTTGCTCACACACATTTAGCATGATATACAGTTTGTCAAGATGAATTTTGTTCCTTGTCATTTAACAACACAGACATGTTCAAACAAAGCGCATTTCAAGTGCAGCCTAAAGAAGGATAACACAAGCTCACCTTCCGGGAAAAAAATCTTTCCCATAAACCCAGAACAGGTTTTTTTCGGATTGCGACCCGCCAAATTCCCCCCCAAAATTATTCAGAAATGGATTTTTCAGTAGGATAAAGAAGCAAATCATTATCAGTCACCCTTTGAAAAAAAAATTCCAGAATGATGCCCTAAACACTATTAATCATCAATGAGAGATAATGTGGACTAATTGAAAGTTTTGTTGGCAGAAACCATGATGACCACTTGTACACTATTACTATACTATTACAGAAACTGTCTGACTCAAAGCCTTTTTTACTTCTGCAAAATGATGAACATGAGTCTAAATAAGGAAACACTACAGCTGTGAATTTTATGCATCAAATGTTTTTGGCTCATTTTGATTAGTATGTCTTTTTCCATATATTTAAGACAGCTGTCAAACATTTAAAATATTTAATTGTGATTAATCACATGATTGGCAACTTATGAACTTTTGTTTGTGTAATGCATTGTTTTTAACAGCCCTAATAGTCAAAGAAAACTTCTGTTTTTAAGGGATATTATGTTTGAAAAATGTACTTGGGTGAAATAAATCTTTCTTGATTTGGTATATTTCTAATCCAGTTTCATTTCTAATCCAAAATTTATCCCAATGGGGATATAACTATAGCTAAAACCTCTTTGTTATTGCAGCTGAATGCACATTGGTCTAATTAAACTTGACGAAGAAACAAGGAACCACGTCTCTTACTGATCAACTGATCAAGACAGATTGATTAATCATTTATTTTAGCTTCTCAATGGTTTTCTGAATTGTAGTGGATTTTATTATAGCTATCTTTGGCCCCTTTTTGGTCACATCTATAAGAAATGTTCTGAGTGGAAAAGAGGGGAAAAATTGCCAGTACAAAAGATGAAGAATTTTCTGTATAGCTTTGGCATGAAGAGCTATGCATTGCTGTATTTTGTTTGCTCCGTCACTGTGCTACTTTCATGAAGACTACACTACACTACATTACACTACACTACACTACACTACACAAAGATAAAGTGTAGCTGCTGTAACATGCTTTTGCTCAGTAGTGGCAAAATGATTCTCTCAGCCCCTATAGCAGACATCCTGTTTGAATATTTAGTTCATTTTACTTTGAAACATGTGGCTACATCTCTGTGGTGTTCCCTGCATAGGCACTCTTGTGGTGAAGTAGCAGGGACTTCTTACACCTACACAAAAGTAGCTGTTTGTCTGCTTCTTCTCAGCATGATGAGTGTCAGCATTTGTACTGAAATCAGATTTTCAGCACTATGTCATATGCATGAGCGGACTGCAACAAAGCCCATCTTTGGCAGCTAATGGCGGAATGCCCATGCCTGAAAAGACCACATTTATTTGTTTAGGAGAGTGTATTTCCTTCCACATAGGTACTCATGGAAACTGTGAACACAAAATATGATACTAGGGCAACCTCTCATTCTATCTTGGCATTGTGTCTCTCTGCTATTGTTGAAAATGCTGGAAATAAATGCTGTGCTGTCCTTTATTGGATGTAACCTTTGGATATCCAGTATAAATATTCATCGTGAAATTTACTTTCTGTAGTTAATAATTACTTCTTTAGTAAAAAAGTTGTGTGTGTGTATATATATATATATATATATATATATATATATATATATATATATATATATATATATATATATATATATATAGACTAGACGTATACTAGAATATTCGTAAGCTGAAATGAGCCGTAAGCAATTAATGTATAGTCGGATAGTGCATTTCAGATGAATCCTTACATAAAAAAAAGGAAAACATTATCTTTACTGGGTACTTAACCTTTGAGAAGACTGGATGTTGACGGGATGGATATGACTTGAGGAGGAGGAGGCGGAGGGAGAATTATTGTTTGGAAGGAGACAATTATTATATTGATACTTTCCATTATGATATTTGGAAAAGACGATGCTCTTGTTATGAACTCAACAGGAACTGAGGGGTTAACTGACTGCGTGACTGAGCGGCACCTAATTGGTGGGCGTAAATTTTTTTAAGAATCCCAACTCATAAACTGAATTACTCATATACTGGTACACCCGCAAACCCTTCCATTGTATATCGTTTTCCTGCATTTGGCTCTTTCATCCCTCTGACAAAATCGTGCTAAAAATGTTGTTGTCTCTTAATATTCGCCACAACTGCTAATGTGCAACACCTGTACGGTTTCTTTCTGAACTTTTCAAACCGCCAACTATGGAAACTCAAGAGCAGAAATCACATTAACCAAGTATGATAAATATTTGTATTGCATTTTTTTTGCATCTATTCATATTGTTTCATTGTTCAGTGAAATGGTAATTTTATTATTCAGGTTGACAGATGAATGCACACGCTAGTAAACGCTGGTGACGGCACACGGAGAAAAGACGGCATTTTTAATTTGCTGCCAGGATAAAATTTATGTTTGGCTGGGGTTATTCTTTTCATAAATACAAGGAGGACACAAATAGACATTACTTGAAAGTAATCTTCAACCCAAGACCTTTTTTCGAAGTTCACTATAGTTGATCTTATACATAGAATAAAGGCAAAAACAAAATGTTATATTCAGTGTTATTTCCTTTTAAATGTCAAAAGGGTTTTGTGGTTCCCAGTGTTTTCTGTGCCCCAAATGGCTCTTTGACTGGTAAAGATTGCCGATCCCTTGCACTATGAAGATGTCACTTCCAGTTATTTTTCTCAGTTCCTGTCTGAAAACAAGCAGGCGGTTTGCTCTCGCTAATTTTTATTACTTTGCCAACAAAGCATCACAGAGGCAAGTTCATTTCTATCCCATTAGAAATATTAAGCCTATATTACTAAATAATTTTTTGAAAATATGATGTTTGATAGGCTGTTAAAACCGGTTGTTTCCTATTGTGTACAAGCTATTAGCAAATGCTAACAGCCATTGTACCTGCTACTACAGGGAGAAGAGCAGTGTATATTTCTATTACTATCACTTATAACGACATGTTTTTCAAGACAAGGCGCTGAATATTGCCTTAATTATTTAATAACAGTTTTCACTATAACATGTTAATGAGGAAGTGTGACAGGAAATGACCAATCTTACTATGACACTCTGTCTTCATTTGCTATGGATTAACTTGGTGCTTAGATAGTACAGGTCTAACGTTACACATATTAGTACCAATTATTATTATTATTATTATTATTATTATTATTATTATTATTATTATCATTAATAATAATAAACTTGAAACTAGATATAATGCAGTGTTACAATTTAAAAGCCCCTTTCTGCACATTTCTGTACAATCTTTCAAGAATTAATCAATTCAACAGTAATACCTATGAATATTTTTTCACCACGACAACCTTGTTGTGTTTTTGTGACATCCCTCTAATACAAAGCATATATATTACAGACATACAGACTGTGAAAAGGTGTGTGTAATTAATCTGGTCACTTCAGGATTTGGTTGCATTTAAGTCTTGTGACTAAGAGGGGATTTTTGTCAGCTGAAAACAGTTACTTTCTGTGTAGTTATGTTGAATTTTTTTCAACCTAAAGATATTTACTTTGATAGATTTATCACTTTCTTTTAAAAACAATTTTGTAAATTGTTTTTATAAATTTTTTATTGAATTCATTTTGTGAATGTTTGTCTTCTTTGTTACATAATGTTACAGAGTTATCTTTCCCACAGTGTACTGGTCAAAGCTGGTTTGGTTCTTTGGGGAAACCCTTTCAAATGTTCTATGGCAAAAGGATTTCCCTAACATAAAAGGGAAACCAAGAACTTCTAGGAATGATATATATTCTATATTTGAAGATGAGTGTAGCTGAATGGTCAGGGCAACGCGGGAAATTCAACGTTAAAATCTGAATAGAATATCAATATCTTCTAAGAAAAAAAAAGGATTTTAATGGTTCTCGCACCCACAAATATTTAAGCTACAGCTCCTGCACAATTTAATTATGCTAGTTATTTCCTCTCTATTCCTGCATTACACGTTACACATGGCATTTGCTAGACATGCTGTATTTTATTTATTTTACTCTGTTTAATACTAATAGAACTTTTATCATTAGTTGTACTGCTGAGAGTCAAAAAACACCTGAAACTTCTGATAAACCAAGTGATTTTAGCACCCCCTAGTGGACATTATAACAGAAGCTACGTTTTCTTCTGCAGGCGCAATTCCACTAATTTGCAGCGGTGCTGTGTGATATCTTTATCATCAGACCTACAGTATAATTTCACAGTAAACATAAAGCGTTCGTTCCATAATATTACCTGATAATTGCTGCCAGGAAAAAAAAGGTAGATGTATATCTTCTTTATAAAAAAAAAAAATAAATAAATAAATAATTAAATGACCTTATTGGGCTAAAAGGTTGGAACATAAAGATGATTATAAAATGTAGTAGCTTTTTCCAGTAATAAATTAATAGCATCTATTTTAATCTGTCTACATTTAAACCTGTTTTGTAAATAGAGATTAACTGTTTATTTTTTTTTTTTTTGGTTTGTTTGTAACTAATTCGGATATGTCCTGGACATGTCAGCAAAGCAACACCACTAAAATGATATTGATGGACAAAAATGATGAGCGACAAGGAAAGAGAGAAAGGCTGCAGTAGGAAATGGACTGTAATAGGCTGCCGAAACTGTCCTCCGGTAACTGAATCCTGTACCTGCATGTCAGCACAACAGACTGAGCTGCTTTGTGTCCCTAATGAGACACTCATGAGACTCACACTCACATTCCAACCAAAGAGAGAAAATACAGAAAGAAAGATGAGTTCACAAAGAAAGGAAGCGTAGAAAATGAGAGAAGGAGAGAGAGAGAGAGAGAGAGAGAGAGAGAGAGCACAAAACAGAATGAGACAGGATCGCATGCCAGGCCTGAAATTCTCTTCCTATTACAGAAGCCTCATATTCCCTGAACACGCCAGACCAAAATATCCGACTCACACTGGCGTGATTCTAACTCATGTCTTTTAACCTCCTCAAATCAAGTTAACAAGGTCCCTTTAGGATGGCCGCAACCTCTAACTTTCCTTCAATGCTCTTTCTCTTTTCTGGACAATCCCCAAACAGCCTCTAAGCATGAAGTGAAATACTGTTTCACATATAAAAGGTTTCATATTCATGATTGTCCACCAAAAATTCCCAGTACACTTCAGTAACAAGTTCAGGCTGGAAGAATGCATTTTTTAACGGGTGCACTATCCATGCCCAAGGAATTGAAAGTAGTATAGAATCAGCATGTTCTACACTGATCAGCCTTTAAAGTAAAATTTAAGACACCTGGTACTCTATATTGCCAACGAGAACCTTGGACAAATCATCAAGTTGCCTCTGTCAGCTTGTCTTGTTCCCATAGAGCATCATGTCTTCCAGAGGGAAGCCACACAGTTAAAACACACTAAAAATAAAACCCAAAAAAAATCAACTGAATCAAGCAGATGTAAAATAGAGTTAACACACACACAGACTGACCTGATTATCCCTTAAAAAGACAGCCCTGCCCACAATTCACACCAAAGTGAGAGTGAAACTACACTTGATTAATCAACTGCGGGAACTAATAAGCTCCAGTCAACACTATAGAATAAACATTATAAAAATGCACAAAATACTTGGTCACTTTAGCAGAAGAAAATAGAGCACACTTTATATGGAATCTAACCTGATGGGATTTCCTGCATTTCCCATTTTGGAGCATCTTGAGCCATATTGTTCGTTCACCGCTTGTCCTTCCATTTTAGTAGATACAAACCACTGCACTCTCATCAAACACCCTGCTGTTTTTGCCATTTTCAAATTCACTTAGAGGCACATACATTTGCCAATTCATGAACTGACTGTTCTCCACACGCTTTTGACTGTATACCACATATTTGTATGCAACTATTTTTTGTCAATATTTCTTAAGATATTGCTTAGGTATTGCTTTTTTTTTAAATAAAATATTACTTCTCTTATTGGCATCAGTAAGGAAGGAGAGGATGTGGCTACTGATTAGAAGGTCGGGGGTTCGATCCCCGGTATTGCCAAGCTGCCACCCTTTGGTTCTTGAGCCTTAACCTTTAACCCAGCTCCAGGGACGCTGTATCGTGGCTGACCCTGCGCTCTGACCCCAACTTCCAAACAAGCTGCGCTAAACGAAGGAAGAATTTCAATGTGCTGTAATATATTTGTGACAAATAAAGTCTATTCTATTGTATTCTTTCAGTGAACTGGGCATTTAAACTGATTTCAAATCGAACATGACATCTATCTTCATAGTTTTTTTTTACTTTTCTCCTCATTGGCTCCAATCCTGTAAATTGTTCCAGGCCCAACTCCTAAAAAACAGGTGTATTTTGGTATCGTTTACAGCAGACAGCCTTCTTTTGCCAGTTTGCTCTGCACAGGTCCAGCCAAAAGCTCAAATGAAACTTGATTTGCTGGTACATTATGGTGCTGGCACGGTTTGCAGCACAGAAGCCAAGCTAGTCCTTCATCTACATCTCAACCAGCAAAGCTTCAGATTTATCACGTTACAACAAACAATGCACATTTTGTTAGACAAAGTTGCTGACTTTACAGTTTGCTGGCATTGTGTAGTATTGTATTATATTGTATTCTTTGACTACTACTTCTTAGTTGCAATAAAATTACATAATAAAATTGTTGCAATAAAATTACATTCACATGATTTTATAACTATATCGTGGCTGTCATTTTCATTTGAAATGTTAAAAAAATTGTGTTTGTACCCTGTTTAACTCACATTTTGTTCATTCTTTAAAGTAAATGTAAAAAGAAATGCAATCAGTCAGCTGAAACTCAGACATGACCGATTCCTAAAAGATCATGAAGAGGAATCCATTTATTTCCAAACAGACTTCTGCCGGACACTGTAACGGAGCTCCTCTTACATCTCTGACCTCTTTCTCTACACTGCAGTTCACATTTCCACCAATCTCACACACCTCTCTGTCCTCAAAGCAACTCCATACACGGCTTGCGTCCAACCACATTCTGTTCTCTAGTGTTCTTTACCTCCAGACTCCACAGGCAGATCCCTATCAGGCACTTTGGAACAGGTATTTAAGAATCATCATAGCAATATCCGGAAAAAAAAGATTATTTTTACTCTTTGGACTTGGTCACACCAACACGGCCCTGAACCACAAATCTTATCATTTTTATATGCCAGATCTATAAACTTGGTATTTGGCAATCATAATTTTTTTACTCTATTTGGAACTCTGATACAAATTTTCTGTAATTAATAAATGAATGAATTAGATAGATAGATAGATAGATAGACAGACGGACGGACGGACGGACGGACGGACAGACGGACAGACGGACAGACGGACAGACGGACAGACAGACAGACAGACAGACAGGTAGGTAGGTAGGTAGAAACAAACTGTCCTAGAAGTACCCTTTAATTCTTATTAAAACACATCCCAGTTCTGTTAAAAACTCAAACACTTTAAACCTTCTTTCTGTACTTTTTCTTTTGAATCTTGACTCCAGATCAAAGTTTTGTTTGAAGAACAATGTTCTTAACTTTATTTAGTTTATTTTTAATGATCCGACTGGATCCGACTTAATGATCAGATTCTTTAAGATGTCTAGTACATTTGTTCCCAGTTCTGTTTTAGTATCCATTCTAAAGTATCCATCCCTCTAGGAGTACTTTCTTAATGTCTACATCACAATTATATTTTTTGTTCGAATTCTCTCTAGAATATATATTTTTATATTTTAGAAACATTTTCTAAATGTTTCTAAATGTTAAAAATGTTTAAAAATATTTCTAAACCTACTTCTAAATATGTGCAGTCTCTTTATGAACTTAACAAAAACTTCTTGGCTGGATTTCTCTTCTACAGCTCATAACTATTATTAATGTTCTTCTTTAAAATGTCACTGAGGTCTGCTCTTACCCTTGGCGGCCCAGGGACGAAGCGGACTATTGTCATCAATGACGTGGTAGAAAGTGAGAGGCAGGATGAGGAAGGGACTGTCACTGGATGTGTCCACCTGGAAGGCCACATTCCTCTGGTCCAAACGAACCGTCTCGCCCTCTTTGGTCAGAGATGTCTGCAGCAGCTTACCAGTTACCTGCAAAATATAAAAAATGCACTGAATGCAAATATATTTATAAATAGACACTTTATTTGCAGACATGTACACTTATAATCTTAGAACTCAAATGTCATATATCTATTATGTACGTTAGTATTATTGTTATATCTAACACTAATACTAAACCTAACACTAACTAAAAAACACCAAAAAGAAATAGTTGCATGAAACTACATGATACCGATCCTTCATTCATTCATTCATCTTCTACCACTATATCTTCCCACGGGTCACAGGGAGTCTGTGCCTATCTCAGGCGTCTATGGGCATTAAGGCAGGATACACCCTGGATGGAATGATACCGATCCGTGCAACATTTTATCAGTCAATACATCTAGTCAATCATAGGGCATGGTGCACATAAATACATACACAATCATTCTAAGGTAACAGCAATTTAACCTAACCAATGCACCTTACTTCTAAGGACTCCACACAACTCCAAACAAAGTCAAGATAGCAGCTCTGGAGCTGTGAGGTAGAAGTAGCGCGGGTCGATATATCGAATATTAGTGATTATATCGCAATAATTTTGACGTCGATATAAAAATATTGTGATAATCAAATATTTCAAATTCAAACATACTTTCCCAAAAGAATGTTTGGAATCCAGAGGGCCCCAGTGAAAAACACATGGACCAGAACAACATGTGGAACTCCACACAAGGTCAAGATAGAAGCTCTGGAGCTGTGAGGTAGCAGTAGGGCTGGGCGATATATCGAATTTCGGTGATTATATCTCAATAAGTTTGATGTAAAAATATGGTGAAGATAAAAGATTGAAGACATAGCTCTTCCAACAACACCTATCCTAAACACTTCTTTCCTCTCACTGTCCAGAAATATATGCTTGTGTACTTAAGTTTGTATTTACCCTTCATGAATTAATTTTATCCTTAGATGGAGACCTAAAGCACTTCTTGTATGTCGCCCTGGATAAGGGCGTCTGCTAAATACTGCAAATGTAAATGTAAATGAATTTGTAAAAATATTTCAAATTCACACATACTTTCCAAAAAGAAAGTGTCGGATAGTACGTTCTCTTACTTAATGCGACACAAAATACGTGAGGTTTTTAATTACAAATTAGCAAAACTGAGGCACATTTAGATGTATATAGAACATTGTAAAACGTTGTAAAATGTTATAGACAATACAATAGAGACATTTCGATAGTGACAATTGCATCTGCCCCCACCAGGATCGAGTGATCTATATGTTTCCCATTTTGGAGTAAAAGTGATTTTTTATTGAACGCGCATGCACATACCTGACAGCCCAGTAGCAGGCTTTTGCGCATGTTGGCTACACGGATCATAAGGCAGGGTTGACCCTCGTGATTGGCCACAACTGCATGCTGACTGAACTTTACAGTTTCACCACGCTTTTTCGGTCGAGCCACCTACACAAAGAACAATACAGTTGCCTTCACCTACATACATAATGCAAATCTAATGCATACCATAGATCCTAGATAAATACACAGCATCATCACACTATTACGTATATGGACACAAAGAATGGGGTGCATTTTAAATTGTCTAGAAAAACTTTGTCCACAATCATGTTTATTTAACAGAGAGGTTTTTTTTGCTTTCCATAAGTACAATTTACTTATTACTAAGTTAAAATCAAATCATGTACTGTAGTTTTATTATTGCCTATTATTGGTTGATTATCTCAGAGTTAATAAATGCAGCCTGTTAATAATTGTTTAATGACTTTCTTGTTCATTCTATGATTCTTTGTATGGTCATTGTATGCCATAGTGATGTCATTTTTTTTTAAATTATATATATAATTATATTAAAAATCTATGAGCGAAAGGTGTAGAAATTTTCTGCACACTATTATTTTCTGTCGGTTTACCTTGGCAAGAAAAGTCCCTGTGATGAAGATCTCCATCACCATCGTAATCACTAGCTGCACTATGAGAAGGATGATGGCGACAGGACATTCTTCTGTGATGCACCGGAAGCCGTAGCCAATTGTTGTCTGTGATTCCAGAGAGAAAAGGAAAGCACCGGTCAGTGTCTGGACCTGCATCACGCAGGGGGTATGGTTGGACGGTGGGTCAAACTCTGCAAAGAGATAGAAACGTTATTACTCACACTCCGGCGTAATAGACAAATCACATTTCCAAATAAGCCCCTCATGAATTCTCACCCAGTAGGTCTCCGTGTATGAACGCCACCAGGTACCACAGCACACCAAAAGCGAACCAGGTCCCAGCAAAAGTGGCGGAGAAGAGGAAGAGCTTGTAGCGCCATTGCATGTCGAGAAAGGTCGTCCAAAGGTCACGCAGGTAGAGCGCTCCGCGGCCACTGACATGCTCGATGCGCACGTTGCTACGCCCGTCTTTAGACAGGACGCGCCGACGCCTTCTCAGTGCTGCAGCCCCTCCTCCGGCCCCGCCTCCACCTCCTCCGCCACCTCCACCTAACAGCGGCTTTAGGACATCCGTCTGAGTTTGGGAATGGCAAACCTTCTGTGGGGATGGACTACGAGAGGTGGGGGGAGTGGACGAAGTCATGGCTGAAGAGAGCGAGAGAGAGGGTCATATTTGGCATAACACCAGGAAAATAAACCACGCAAAAGGACATACTTTGCTACCAGACACAGGACTTACTTAGTCCGTACATTGCTTGATTATGATATCGGAGTATTTATATACTAAACAAGTCTCGTAAACAAATCCCAAACACTGAGAAAGGTTGTCCAAAGGTCATACAGGTAGACCTCTTTTTTTTTTTTCATGCTCTCCAGTTTCCTGATCCTCATCATGTTCAGACAGGATACATTTGTTAGGGAACAATATTTTCTTATTATTTTGCCAGCAGCCATCCTGTAGCCCAAGCCTGGTTGCCCACTGAAGATAAGCAGGGATGAACCTAGTTAGTACCTGGATGGAGGACCACCTGGGAATACTAGGTTGCTGTTGGTAGAGGTGTTAGCATGGCCAGCAGGGGGTGCTTTCCCATGTGGTCTGTGTGGGTCCTCACACCCCAGTATAGTGACAGGGGACACAAGACTGTCAAAAAGAGTAGAGGCGTGTCCTCGGCATCCCGGCCAAATTCACCCATTGACTTCTGGCCATGACGGCCTCCTAACCATCCACGATATCTACTGATTGGCTTCATCATTCTGTCTCCTCTCCACCAGTAAGCTGGTGTGTGGTGGGTGTGATATGCTGTTGCATCATTCAGGTGGATGCTGCGCACTGGTGGTGTATGAGGAGATCCCCCTCTCATAATGTAAAGGTGCCAGAAAATCACTATATAAATGAATAATGAATTATTATTATTATTATTATTATTATTATTATTATTATTATTATTATTATATATTAATCTGATATGGAGTCCAGTTACCATCATGACACTAAAACGTGAAAAAGTGTAGTCAGTATATTTACCAGTCTTTTCAAACATAAGTATCTGTATTTCTGCTTCAGGGAAGCATGTGTGTAGTTTTGCCACCTCTGGTGTATTGGGAAAGCATAATAATGTGTATTCACCATTTAGATGTCGATTAGATGTCTGACAAGTGAATAAATGCAAATAAAGGATTATACAAACTGTATATAAAGTCCTACATGCCTCTTGTTTTTTGTTTTTTTCTTTTGCTTTTTTAATGACAATGTTCCATGGTTCCATGTCTCTTATGATTGAAAGATTATTTAAGGTTGCAGTTTTGCTCTTTGCGTTATGATAATTGTATTTTCCCAACAGCTAGAAATAATTAGACCTAATAGACCTAATCGACTATCAACGGAATGCCTTCTCTGCAGTTAATGGACGTTTTATCAAATTGTCAAGTCAAGTCATGTAGGCTTTATTGTCATTTCAAACAACGTTTCCCCATGACCAAGGTGCTATAACATACAACAAAAAATTAACAAGACACAGGAATGCACATAACTAAACTAAAACCGAAAGAAAAATAGGAAAATTAACTAGAAAAAAGGCAAAGGACACATTTATCTTGAACACCTCCTAAGAAATGATTGGTCTCCAGCCATGCGTTCCCAGCCCTCTTGGTTCAGCAGCAGACTTGCCTATTCTTCTGATTCAGTTCTAAGTAAATAAATGACCTTAAATTCCCTTCTTGTTAGATACTGTTAAAGTATCAACTACAGTTTTTAACCAAAAAAAATCCTCAGCAGGATTACAACCATCAGTCCAACTTGATAGCATCTGGGACAATGTGGCGCCCACAGTGTGACCCTGAACATCAATACCAGTCCCTCAATACCAGAGCAATGTACTTTTAGTTCTTTTAGTAGAACTCTTAGTGGCACTAAACCAGTGTCATAATAGGCTGTCTGGAGAATGCAGTGCTGATGCTATCTAGTACAAAGAAGGGTAGCCTTTCCACTTGTGTACAGCAGGGAAACATGGGTACACTCGGACCCAGGGGTGCTGCTGTTGTCTGTAGAGCTCCATTCAGATGCCCAGCTGCTCTGGCAAACTATGTAGGTCTCATTGACACGACTCTCTCTCGGCTGGCCTCTTGCTTTCCTTACTTCTTTATAACGCAGGCTCACTGAAATGTTCGGGGGGACAAGGGTGGTTTATTTAATCTATGAGCGTGAAAAGAAAGAAAAAGTTTTTTCTTTTTTTTTTGTAAAGAGAGGGAGTTTAAAGAAGTGATTTATGAACACAGGGATCTGTGATAATATAATGCATTACTGCATGAATTACTGCCACTGTATTTCTACTCTGCACAACGATGATAAAATTAAATCTAATCTTATGAAAATCGAAAAAATTGCATTGTTTTGTTTATATTGATTAAGAATCCTTATGGTATATATATATATATATATATATATATATATATATATATATATATGTGGGGGGGGGGCATACGATGTATCTTGCCTTAATGCCCATATACGCCTGAGAGGCACAGCTTCCCTGTGACCCAAGGGAAGATCGGATATAGCGGTAGAAGATAAATGAATGAATGAATGTGTGTGTGTGTGTGTGTGTGTTTGTGTGTGTGTGTGTGTGTGTGTGTGGTGTGTTGTGTGTGTTAAAAGATATGAGACTTAAAGATTAAGTATATAGTTTATGTACAAACAATAGCAACTGGTAAAAAATTTATCTTTTTTATAGATTTTATATATATATATATATATATATATATTATATATATATATATATATATATATATATATATATTGTTGTTTTATCATATATTGCTATTGTTTGTGTGCTGCAATACCATGTGTGCACTGCAGAAGCATATCAGCTATAAGAAAAGGTTAATCCTTACAGGACCTCACACCTAGGACAGATGTAGAGGGGGCCACCCAAGTCCAAGCAAAAAAAAGCATCTTGAAAAGCATCTTTTGTCTCCTCCACCATCTCATCTGCATGCTGCATCCATCAAATAAATCTCCTGCGGTTGCAGTGCATGGTCTCACGCGGCTACCGCGTCGGTGAATAATATCTCACCTGCATAATAAAGATTTGTGCCTAAGAACGGTTTGTTCCTCAGAGTGCACAAAGGGCTGGAAAATTCTTTGCAAATGTTTGAAAGAAGTAAGGAATAGTTTGTCTTAACGCATAAAGCTTGAGAAACTCTGCTCTGATGTCATATCATAAATAAAAGCAAGCAGGATATACAGACGTGGACAAAATTGTTGGTACCCTTTGGTCAATGAAAGAAAAAGTCACAATGGTCACAGAAATAACTTTAATCTGACAAAAGTAATAATAAATAAAAATTCTATAAATGTTAACCAATGAAAGTCAGACATTGTTTTTCAACCATGCTTCAACAGAATTATGTAAAAAAATAAACTCATGAAACAGGCATGGACAAAAATGATGGTACCCCTAGAAAACACAGAAAATAATGTGACCAAAGGGACATGTTAATTGAAGGTGTGTCCACTAATTAGCATCACAGGTGTCTACAACCTTGTAATCAGCCATTGGGCCTATATATATGGCTCCAGGTAATCACTGTGTTGTTTGGTGATATGGTGTGTACCACACTCGACATGGACCAGAGGAAGCAAAGGAAAGAGCTGTCTCAAGAGATCAGAAAGAAAATTATAGACAAGCATGTTAAAGGTAAAGGCTATAAGACCATCTCCAAGCAACTAGATGTTCCTGTGAGTACAGTTGCACATATTATTCAGAAGTTTAAGATCCATGGGACTGTAGCCAACCTCCCTGGACGTGGCCGCAGGAGGAAAATTGATGACAAATCTAAGAGACGGATAATCCGAATAATAACAAAAGAGCCTAGAAAGACTTCTAAAGAGATTCAAGGTGAACTTCATGCTCAAGGAACATCAGTGTCAGATCGCACCATCCGTCGTTGTTTGAGCCAAAGTGGACTACATGGGAGACGACCAAGGAGGACACCATTGTTGAAAACGAATCATAAAAAAGCAAGACTGGAATATGCCAAAACTACATGTTGACAAGCCACAAAGCTTCTGGGAGAATGTCCTGTGGACAGATGAGACAAAAATCGAAGTTTTTGCCAAGGCACATCAGCTGTATGTTCACAGACGAAAAAATGAAGCATATCAAGAAAAGAACACTGTCCCTACTGTGAAACATGGAGGAGGCTCTGTTATGTTCTGGGGCTGCTTTGCTGCGTCTGGCACAGGGTGTCTTGAATCTGTGCAGGGTACAATGAAATCTCAAGACTATCAAGGAATTCTAGAGAGAAATGTACTAGCCAGTGTCAGAAAGCTTGGTCTCAGTCGCAGGTCATGGGTCTTGCAACAGGACAATGACCCAAAACACACAGCTAAAAACACCCAAGAATGGCTAAGAGGAAAAAATTGGACTATTCTAAAGTGGCCGTCTATGAGCCCTGACCTCAATCCTATTGAGCATCTTTGGAAGGAGCTGAAACATGCAGTCTGGAAAAGGCACCCTTCAAACCGGACACAACTGGAGCAGTTTGCTCATGAGGAGTGGGCCAAAATACCTGCTGAGAGGTGCAGATGTCTCATTGACAGTTACAGGAAGCGTTTGATTGCAGTGATTGCCTCAAAAGGTTGCGCAACAAAATATTAAGTTAGGGGTACCATCATTTTTGTCCATGCCTGTTTCATGAGTTTATTTTTTTACATAATTCTGTTGAAGCATGGTTGAAAAACAATGTCTGACTTTCATTGGTTAACATTTATAGAATTTTTATTTATTATTACTTTTGTCAGATTAAAGTTATTTCTGTGACCATTGTGACTTTTTCTTTCATTGACCAAAGGGTACCAACAATTTTGTCCACGTCTGTAAGTATATCAGTATAGCACTGTTTCAAAGTTGTGCTTTTCCAAAGATATTAAACTAAATAGGAATAGCAGGAACTCCTACAAAAAAGGAATAAAGAGTATTCAATTATGTTCCATCACATTCTAATTCACAGCACTACAAATTCATGAGTCTTTCAATCTCTCCTGCTTACTCTTTTTCTCTTTCCTTCGATTCATTACACTCTTTCGGTAGTATAACGCAGCCTCTCTCTCTCTCTCGCTTACACTCACACTGGGGATATGAATAGGTATCTGTCTGCCCTCTGTGCTCTGAATACTAACACTGGGTGGAGAAGGAGGGGGCCGGCTCTCAGAAAGCCACGTGTGATAGGCTGAGTGTACACACGGCTGACCTCTGAACTCCAGCGAGTACACACCACACACAGTTACTGTACTCGAAGTTATACGGCAATTGTGCACTCAGGCGTATTCAAGACACAGCCACGGTGGAATGGCATGCCGCGGGACGTAGGAGCATCGGCTTTAAGTTGAAACGCACGAGCGTTCTCATTTCTCGCTCTTTGTCTCACTTTCTGTCCTCTATTAAAGCCTTACACCATCCCTCGCTTTTCTGTCCTGTATGCACAAAAATCCTTTGTTTGGAGAGGAGATGAAAGGGACAAAAGCCACTATTGAAATATACAACACTCTGTATGTGTGTGTGTGTGTGTGTGTGTGTGTGTGTGTGTGTGTGAGAGTGAGAGAGAGAGGGAAAGAAAGAATGAAAGAAAAACAGCAACGAATCTATTGGAATTTGTGACTTGCATTAGAGAAGGAGATGTAAAAAGTGAAGCGATGCATTGAACACACTCATTAGCTACACATTACAAACACCTTTACCACTCTAAAAACTTAAAATGCCACACAACCTTGTTACAACTTCCAATTCAACCTCCATGCTGTTTTCCCTCCGGCTTTTTTACACAAAACCCCACAAAGGGACCCTGTCAAGGTGTATTAAGGTTTAAAATGCGAGTCAGGGATTTTCATGTCGATTGCCGTGATTGATATCCTGCATGTATTGTTGTTACAGGACTAAGCTATTGAAACTATGTATGAACTATGAAAATATATGGTATCTATGTTTTTCATCTAATCTTTCTTAATAAATGTCTTACCAACAGCACCAGTGACGGCCAAATGTAAAAATGCACAGAAAGATTTTCAGATATTTTGTAGGCCAGATTTTAGATTCATGCAGCATCTCAGTGAGCGTGATGTCTTCTTTCTAGATTCGGTGAAATGAGATTTTGTGGGGCTCGTGGGCTCATGGATTTATTAGGGCTCGTGGATTTATTACTAATATATTTACATTTTACGGCTTTTGGCAGATGCCCCTATGCAGATGGATTTACAGCTGAGCAGTTGAGGATTCAGGGCCTTGCTCAAGGATCCGGTCCTGAGCCCAATGCATTACCACTGAGCTCCACGGTGTATCATCTAAAGCAATGAAGGACTGTAAGACTGAGGTAGATTACTATCTTATCCTTTGATTTGTCAGAATTACTTAAGAAATAGATTAAAACATATTGTTCATTCATTCATTCCTTCATCAATTTACGATATTATTATGTGTGATTTGCTCAGGGACCCCAAGAGTGGCAGCTGGGCAAAACCAGGCCTTAAGCCCCTGATCAGTAACCCATATTAGACGTAGACTTTAAAATACTTCATTGATCCTGTGAGGAAAAGTATTGTGTTACAGCAGCAAAAACTTAAACAAACAATAGTAGGGAGAAGAAGGGGGCGAGAAAAAATAAGGTTTTGGAGAAGAAATAATTGTAGCATTTCTGAAAAATAAAGTGGATTAGAGTAGATAGCAAGAAAATAGCAGAGATAAGATATTGCAGGAGGTGTTTACATAGATACAGGGTACAGACATTAAATGTGAAAATGTGTGTAAAGTGACAGTGAATAATCAATATGGTGTAAATGTAAATGCTGAAAATGCAATGTCTATATAATATCTATCTATTAATAGCATCTAGATCTTTCCATAGCGTCTATATAAGTTGTCGTCTGTTGCATAGAGGTTAGTCATTGTACAATGTGATGTAAAACTGCTATTTTAAAATTCGTTATCGTCTTTATTTCTCTACAATAAATTTCACAAATGTAAACTTTGATTTGCCTGACAAACCTGACCAATGGTATTTGTCGATCCATTTGAGCTACCCAATGACAAGAAATTTTAAAGTTCATTTAAATTGTTTTAAGTTCATTGAGTTGCGAGTTGAATTTCTATAGAAGGTACATCATGAAGCTTATTTTTGTACCATTAAATCGTGAAAAACAGAAATAACAAATTGTTTGCTTTTCTGTCTTTCAAGCTTTAAGGCTCAACCGTAACTTCCCACCGAGTAATGAAGTATTAATACTTCGTTACCTTACTTACGTAGAAATTACGTAGAACAATACTTTACTGGAGTAATTATTTTTCAGTCGACTTTTTACTTCTACTCTTTACATTTTCACGCAATTATCTGTAGTTTCTACTTCTTATATTTTTAAAATAGCCTCATTTCTCCTATTTCATTTCAGCTCATATTCATTCCGGTTTAACAAAAAAACCTATCCAGATAAATCACTCCATCCGGATAGAGTGAATGTAATTGTGCTTGGATGAGATATAAACATATACCACTCCGACGCATTGGTTTGGATGCGATCCATCGCACCTGCACACAACACAAATCACGTCACACTCCAGCAAGGACATAACCAGTGTTGGGGTCTTTACTCAAAATAGATTATTTCTTAAAAGTGATTATTTCTCCACTCATTTATCAAACAAACAAAATGAAGCTACAGTATGGAGTTCGGTAGAGAGATGTGTGAATAAATTGGCGATTGTGATTGCCATGGCCTAGGCTTTTGTCCTTAATACCATTTTATTTCCTTACATTGCTTTTACTGTTTTACGTTAAGTAGTTTAGAGACCAGTTCTAACTTCAGTAAAAAGCTCGAGTTGATACTTCAAATTCTACAGAAGTCTTTTTAAACCCTAGTATACTTCTAAATGAGTAATGATATGAATTCTTTTGACACCAGCGTAACTCTGATAACATTGGTAAGCAATGCTCTGTTACTATAAGTTGATAAAATTATGACCAGCTATCTCTGTTTTACTTTTTCCTTAGGGTCCAGGGATTTCCTTGTCTTTTTCAGCAACTTTAATGTAAGCTATATAATATGGAAAAAAGTTTGTGGAAAATAGAGTTCATAGGGTATTTTTAGTCACAGTTTGCTGTTGTTACTCTTCTGAAAAGATGTTGCATTATATATTGGAGTGTGCTTGTGGAAATTTGTGTTCATTCAGCAACCAGGGTGTTAGTAAAGTCAGGTATTGGTGTAGGTGAGAAGGCCTGGGGGCATCAGCACTCCGGTTTATCATGACTGTGTTCAAGAGGGTTGGGATGAGAGCTCTGTAGCAGGCCAGTCAAGATCTTTCCCTTCAAAGCCCTGGCTTTGTGTACAGTGACAGTATCATGCGGGAACATGTGTCGCCTAGAAGATTTCCAATTGTGTGCCTCAAAGTTTGTGCTTAGACTTTCAGGAAGAGACCAATATGGCTGGAAAAGACATGAGTCACAATACTTTTGTCCACATTTTATTTTCAATCCTAATATAATATTGGTTAATCCATCTAATCACACAGATCTGGATTTCTGACTGGAACAATAAATGTAAACATATACAAATCATATATAGAGGCAAATATGTAATGGAAACACGGCTTAAATTTCGTAGAAATGTATATCAGCGTATTGATACTATATTTGCCTGTTTTTAGTTTTCTCTAAGTGAGGATTTGAAATAAAAGAGACATCCAACTGTAGAAAACACGGCAATTTAGTAATTACATGGAAAATTATGAGGTTATAAATATCAGACAAAATAATAAAGCACAGATTTCCTAATGTGTGTTGAGAAGTTATAGATGTGATTTTTGACATTTTTGTTAAGTTTTGGCTTTTTTCTTTGTGCTACAAAAGAAAGCATAAACTGCATTGCAGAACACTGGCCAGTGCATCTCATTAAATCTTGACAATGGCGTATTATGATTTTTTTTTTCATTGCTGTTTTAACATAAAGACCCTTTGTAAGCAGTTGATTCATAAATGCACAAATTTGCACTCGAACTAGTGATACAGTATTAGCCTGGCTAACAAGCTTTATGACCACAACAGTTAGCATTACACAAACTGAACCCCAAAAATGAGTGTCTATGCAGCCTAAATAACAACAGATTTCAAGCTAAAAGTATATTTTTCTTAAGAGTGATAATGCACTAATACTACTGTTATTAATAGCATCAATATTATGTGAAAAATAAATGACATATTTTTTTACCTTGAAGTCAAAGCAGCAGTTCCCATTTATTGGTTTACTTGTGTGTGTGTGTGTGTGTGTGTGTGTGTGTGTGTGTGTGTGTGTGTGTGTGTGTGTGTGTGTTCTATACTGCTACAAATCACAAGCCATCATATTCCTAGTTGCTTATTTATTATCAAGTTCTTATAGCTATTAGTTTGTTTGTCAACTTGAATTAAATTAGTTGAATTCAAACTTCATCAAATCTAATACAGGCTGCTTATAAATAATACTGTATTGTACATTATTATTCTAAACACATTTAAATTATATTCTTGTTCAGATTACTATTAATGGAAACAGTATAATTTTATTTTACGGTTAAAATAATCCCTGGCAACGTAAAAGATGAAGAAACTTATATTAGAACTTTTGTGATTTGTTGCATCATTCACTTATTCATTCATTCATTCATTCATTCATCTTCTCTCATCACTATCTTTTGGTCAGGGACCTGAATCTATATCAGTGACACTGGAAAGATGGCCGGGCGCAATGCTTGCAGCCATTAACACATTCTTTATCGTTTATACGAGCAATTTAACATAACTAACCCATGCACTAATTCTCGGCTCATGGATTTTTTGGATTGGGTATTTTTTAAACAACCCCATTCTTGTTTTGTCAAAGTTACTGGATCATTGTTTGTCTGCCTTTTTTGTGTGTGTGTTTTCTGTTCTGTTTTTTTTAATGTGCCTTTTTTTGTTTCCATTTTTTTTTATCTGTTATGTACGTATATGAGCACCCTCATTATTTTCCAAGTCTTAGTTGAAAACGTGACTGCATGTTCAGAGGTCCCCTCTGATAAGAAACATATTCTGCATAGAAACATAGAACTGTTGTTCATTATAAGTCACTCTTTGGTGAGTTTCGGTTTTCTTATCAAAGCCCCTTGCTCTCAAAAGTTAACAATCAATCAATAAATAAATTGCAGTACCATCATTTTACAGCAGGTGCAACATCCATACTGAGCAGATATCTGGAGGCTGTGGATTTTTTGTTTCCTGCTTACCTTATGATTTCAGACTTGGTCGCAGGTCTCTGAGTTTTGTTGCTTGTTTGTTTGTTTGCTTAATTCTTTCTGTTCCTGGTCATCAGAGTGAAAAGACACCCGGGTGCACTTTGAGGCCGAGTAGAGCTGACATGTCGGTACAGGCTGCAAAATATCCGCTGTTGGACAAACTTAAAGCTTTCTCTTCATCTTTTGGTACTGGCCATGGAGAATTAGAGAACTTCTAACCAGGCAGAATAAAAAAAAACTTCAGAAGCTGAAAGTTGCAGAGTGGGCAGAAGTGCAGAAGTTTGCGATGGTGGAGGGAAACAGAGCGGAGTGTCAGTCGGTGCCGCTGCTGGTTGGAGGATGACACGGATTTATTATGCACCGACTCTCTCTCTCTCTCTCTCTCTCTCTCTCTCTCTCTCTCTCTCTCTCTCTGTCTCTCTGTCTCTCTCTCTCCCTCTCTCTTTATCCCTCTCTCCCTCCTCAGGTGGTTGAACTTCTCGGGGAAGTTTAGTTTCCGGCACTAAACAAACTGGTTCAAATTGTAGACCCAGTTTTATCCGTCTCAGCACTTTCTCTACTCATTAATTCAGCTTTTCCCTGCGCTCCTCCACCATCTCTCTCTCTCTCTCTCTCTCTCTACCTCTCTCTCCCTCTCCTCTCTCTCTCTCTCTCTCTCTCTCTCTCTCTCTCTCTCTCTCTCTCTCTCTCTCTCTCTTTCTCTCTCTCCCACTGGTCACTCTGAATGGAGCTGTTGTACTTCACTTGTTGGAGGTCCTTGAATATTCAGCCTCCGTATACTTTTCGTGTCAATTTACATAAGCTGAAACGCGACTCTGTAAATCTACATTATGTCTGTGTGTACTGTAGTGATAGTGAATAGTGATGCTGAATCACTTCCACCGGGAGCATCTCTTTTCTTTCTTTCTTTCTTCCTTGCTTGCTTGCTTGGCTTGCTTGCTTTCTCGCTTTCTTTCTTTGTGTTTTTCTCTTTTTTGGAAATAGCTACAATAAATAAAAATAAATAAATAAATTGACGCTTTTATCCTAAATGTGATTGTTCTGAATAAAAAAACAACAATAATAATACAAACACGCTTTCTTCCTTTGTGTGGAATCATAAGTGTGTCATTAAATGTTCAGAAACGGAATATCCACAGACTTTTTTTTTATCCCCCCCCCCCCCCCCCCCCCCCCCCCCAAAAAAATGTATTAGGATAGTTTGGCTTTGTATTTTTTAAATGCCATTTTAATCGAATAAAACAACACCGCCTGTCCTATATCTCACGGCCCCGCCCACCTGTCCGCTCCACTCGTTCCGTTCCAGGCCCCGCCCACATGCCAACTTTTACGCATTCATTACTAGACTCCGCCCATCTGTGGTACTCTCAAGCAGGTGTTGGTAATGGTTTCGTGTATATTCCCCAAACATTTACTGTACATTGCATACACCGCAGCAGCAGACAGTTAATTTTTAATTAACTTTTAATTTTTAATTAATTCTTAATTAATTAATCAATTATTACATTATTAATCAAATTATTACTTTTCTGTCACAAGCATATGACCAAGATCAGTCAAATTGTCTTTCAACTTGCTCTCTTAGAAATAGTGCTCTTCTTCTCAAAAACAGGCCCTACTCAAATGGGCTTTTTCTTTTTTTTTTTGGTGCTTCTAGGCCTTTAGTGTATAAAATATTATACCAAATATACTAAATATGTCATCAATATTATGCAGAAAAGCAGTATAACAGAGTGCTGTAACCTCTCATGCAGAAATGAAAGCCATTACTAAAGCAAATAACCTAATATCATTGGAGTTAGACTTGTGCCGCCGGCATGCATCATCATCAATATTAACCTCAAAATGATTATTCTGTAACATTAGGAGATGTTTGATGTCAGATTGATTATCAGAATCAACCACATCATTCTCTTTTCAAAAGTCACACAACTACGTGACACACTATCACTAGAAATGTATAATATAGAAATATATGTGTATATTTATAGGTCATTGTGATAAGGAAGACATTAGAAGCTCAGGAGCTGTGAACTTTAACATAAGCTGGGTCAGCAGGAGAGGATGGATGGGGGGGTATGGAGGAAGGAGAGAGGAAAAAAGCGAAGAGGTTAGAGTTCTTGGCTCGACAAAGCTCTGTCGGAAGAGGTCTTTCCCCCTCTTCCCCTCTCCTTCCCTTTTTTTGTTTACCCTTTTCTCTGCCTTTGTACATTGATGTTCTTTCCGGTACATGGACCCCTTTTTTCCCTCTCTCAGGCATCCTCTCTGTCGAGCTGTTGATATTCTGGATAGGTTGCCTCATTTTAGCAATCCCTTTCTCTGAAGGTGGTCTAGACACACACACACACATACACACAAACACAAACACACAGACTTCCCAATAGCAGTAAAAAAAACATACACACAAACACACACTCACTGACAAAAACTAAGCAAAGTTTTTTTTAACTGCATCACCCACAAATAAAAACAAACACGCACTCTCGCACACACTCACACACACTCACACACACACACACACACACACACACACACACACATACACAGAAGGGGTACTTTCATTCATGATTTTTTTACACCATGTCAGTGAATGAGAGGATTAAAGACACTGAGGACATGCTGTTTTCTGCAGACTGAAGAAGATAAATGGTCTTTAAACAGACCATTCGTGGTTGTGTGTGTGTGTGTGTCTGTCTGTTTGAGAGAGGGAGAGAGAGAGAGAGAGAGAGAGAGAGAGGCGAGGAGGGAGAGAGAGAGAGAGAGAGAGAGAGAGAGAGAGAGAGAGTTCCAGCTGGCACAGTCCATTCTCTATCTATCTCAGGGTGCACCATACCTAAGATTCATGCACTTCTTATTCAGTAGATCTCCAAGACAACTCTGGACTTATTGGTGTAATCAGTACATTCTTTATTCTGCGGCTTACAGTCCAGCAATGTCGACTCTGTGTACTTTTCTTCCAATCTATCACACACCACACATTCACAAAAGGCTTATCCTTCCTGTAATTAAACCGCTCACTGTGAAACCCTTTGCTGCAGCGTCTTCACGTTGATTTACTGAGCGAAGGCATCTGCTTCCATGTAGCTATTAAACCGTGTGTTTGTATCGTGGCTAAATTTTATTTACTACCTTGATTACCCAAGCTAACCATTTACAAAACACCTGCACATCTTCAAACACACATTACACATCATATAAACTATAACTTGTTCTATAAACGTCTTGTTGGGAGAATCCACTTGACTGTTGTTTTACATTATTTCTGAAACTTTAGTAGTACTTTATTAGCTGACGTGAGATGTGTGTGTATATATAGATATATATATATATATATCTATATATATATATATATACTTATATATATATATATATATATATATATATATATATATAGCTATATATATATATATATATATATATATATATATATATCCTATATACTTATATATATATATTACTTACTTACTTATATATATAAGTAAGTAAGTGTGCAATGGCAAGTGTTTAACTACTTACATTTTTATTCTAGAATAAAATATTCTAGAATATTGTAGAATATAGAATAAATTAAAGGGGTGTGTTGCTGTTTTAATCAAATATATTAAATTCAGCAATATAGCACTGTTTAAATGTCAGTTAAATAGTTCATTTCCATCTGTTATTGGCCATGAATGAATAAATGAATGGATCTAGTTAAATAAAATGGTTGTATGTTTGTCAAACAGGGAATAGAGGGATATTTTTTTTCTTGTAAAGAATTAAGGGGAGAAAAACATCCGTTTGATAAAAAAGTTTCCACGTGGTGGCAGTGTTGCTAAAGAAAACAAGCATTTTATGATACAACGAGAACTAGACCACCTTTACACTTATTTAACTAATGTATTCTCAGTTTAGTCCACTTTTTAAGTGTTGCATAGTAAATATGCAGATAATAACTATTATTGCCTTTTAAGTCTATGAAGAAATGAAAATGAAGATGACTACACAATAAGTCCAGTCCCAGCTCAGATCTAAATCCTATTGTAAATCCTGTGGGAATTTTTAAAGGGGACATGAAATCCCACTTTTCTGTAGATCTGTAACAAAGAGGGGAATAAATTGGCCATGTCGAGATATGCAGTGAAGTGGTCTATTCTTTTGAAACTCTATTTAATGCAAATCTTTGGTTATCATATAACTAAATAAACGATTGTGGCAATTTTTTTTTCAAAGTATCTTTAATCTAATAATATGAGAAAACAGTCCCCGATTTGAAAGACTATTTGGAAGACAGACATCTTCTATAAATGTTAAATAAATCCTTACTTTTACGTGACATTTTAATTCCTATACGTTTTTCTTTGATAAATTGCATCACATTTGATTTTTTTTCACAATTAGACTTTAGAAATGATTTCATATTATATCTAGTGCATTAATTAAACCAGTGATTTGCTTTGCAGCTACATGACAGCACACCTTTTCTTTTTCCTTAAGAGAGTTTTTCTTTTACTATCTTGTTCTCATGCTGTCAAGCTATATTTGGTCACACTTAAAATGGAACAGCGTGTCTTCTCAAATGTACTTCATTTTATTTACATGTCCACGAGACCCTCAATTGAGTTCTTGGCAAAAATCAAACAGTGTGTAGTTTTGTGTATCTGTATACATTAACTTTGAGAACCTAATGACTGCCACACATCTGCTAAATCATTTTTTTCTATTTATTAATATTTTAATGTAAATCATTATCATGTAGATATATATATAATATAATATATATAACAGTTAGGGTAAATCTCTTAGGAAATTCTGCATGTCTTAAACAAAAAAGAGTGTACTGTTAGAACAGGAGCACCATGAGAAAAATAACAACATTGCACTCTTTTGTTTTTCTTATGAACATGTGTGGGTCAGTACCCCCTCAATGGCATACAATGACTTGCAGAAAATGTGGGTTATGTAACATTAGATGGTGTTCCAGTTATCCGTTAACCATGATAGGTTAACAGGGTGGGGAGGGATCAAGCGTTCTCTACAATGTAAAATATGACAGAAGGATGACAGAAACTGCTTTTCAGCTGCTCAGGTCTAATTTCCGTCATAAACAAACAGGATTGGTATAATCGCTTCCATTTTATTATGTCCTTCTCGTTTTTCTTAGTGGAAGTGTTTTAGATTTCGTAATTTAATAAACCTCAAATCTTTTAACAAACTCACATGTCAAGGTAAACTGGTTTCCATTTTTTCCACCCTGCCTTTATAAATTAATAAAGCCTTTAAAAATCTTACATTTTTAGATTTTGCAAGAAACCATGTGCCCCCGCCCTTATAAAATAATCACAGAGGGCATTCTAAGAAATTACTAGACAATACTTATATACTCTTTTTAAAAAAAGGAGAAATATATTAATCCAGGAGGGAAATTTCTCACATTTCTCATGAATTTGGATTCAGAGCACAGGATTAGCAATGGTGTGCTTTGTTCAAGGGCCCAATAAACCAAAACCGTCTGATCAGTAAGTTCCTTAACTTCCTAATCATCCATACATTATAAAGAGTAGATATGTTGCAGAGACATTTCACAGAGCCATATTTTCTAGGATTGAACAGATAAGTGTTCACTAAATATTGCAGGACAGTTCCAAAATGTTGTGAAAAATTATTATTATTATTATTTTCATTAAGAATGTGAAATGCTCATTAATTCTAGATTCATCAAATATAAAGTGAAATATTTCTATTCTATTTTTTTTTTCAATTTATTGGTTATGGGTTACAGCTCATAGAAAATACAGATACAAATCCAGCAGAGTAGCATCATGGTCATCAAACCAGTAATAGTGCTGTCTCTGTGAGCAGGTGTCTAGTCATAGACTTAATGAAATACATTGGAGCAACACCAGTAAATCACATGGCACCAAAATCATAACAAAATGTAAAAACTACACATCTGGCTTCAAACAACTGGGATTATATGTCTCTGAACTTTTCCAATCTCTGGGACTTTGATTTCCAAATGAATTGCAAGATTGACCCTCATGAGTACTTTGGATCTCTTTGCTGTGTTGGCAGTGGCATGGGACTAAGAACTAGACTAGAAATCAGTGTGTGGTTGCTCTTAATCCAGTGACTTCAGCTTCAGTCCACTTCAGTGAAGTTCTCCTAAGTTATTTCATTGGTTTTGCTTGACAAATTATTATAAAGCTGCAGCCATCCTGCTGCTTTTGCACATTTTCCAACCCTTTCAGTGAACTTTCCATTAATATATTAATATATTTTGATACGGCACTCTGGAAACAGCAGCCCTTTCATTGAACACCTTCGCTTATGATCATCATCTGGACAAGTGTCAAGTCAGAAGCCTTTACGTCACTAACTGAAGCGTGTTGGCGTGGGAAATGTGGTGAGGCAACATTTCTCCATTTCTCACAGCTTCTAGAAAGGGTGATTATGTAAGAAAGACTGGCTGATTACATAAGCATAACCCAGGGTTGACATTAATCAGGAATTACTTTTTACCATTATGCATGAATTTGTCAAACATTTGTCATCAATGTCAGCATTCAAATGTTATTTGGCACTCCAGACTCCTGCATGTATGGAGTAAAGTGTGCATGTGTTGGGTTAGGGTATAAGGTGGAAGCCATATTGATGAGCCAATATGACCTTGCTGGTCAATAGGGGTCAGAGCCTTGTGCTTGGCTGAAACCTAATTGTGTCGTGTTAAGCAACTCTTGGCCAGTTTGGTTCTGACTCAACACTTTTATAAAGAGGGCAGGGTCAGGAATCATATGATAGTGAAGGATTTCTGTTTGACTGGATGAACAGTCCAAATTAAATTGGCAAATTCTACAAATGATTAGAAACCACAGTTCTCTGTGTGTGTGGGACGACATTAAACCTCTCTGTACCCTGTCAGTCACAACAATGCTAGTTCATCACATGATGAAGTAGATTGTTCTATCCTTTATTGTCTTTTGTTACTGTTGATTAGCTGTTTGAAAAGCATCTTGACATGCCTTTATTCTTCATGGTTAATAATTCATACGGGTTGCCAGTGTGTCTAGGAGTATTCCTAGATTTTCAGACTTTGCGGTTGTCTTTTGTGTAGAATGTCCAAGCAGAACATAATACTGGCACTGTCATAATCCATGTTCTTAAATAAATCTGCATATGGCTTGACTGGATACATTTTGACTTTCCTGAAATCACTTTTTTATTTATCTTTATCCTGGTCAGGGTCACTGTGAATCCTCATCGAATAAATACACTCTGGATGGCATATCACTTGTCACTTGCAGAATGCCATGCACACACTGATTTTGGCCAGTCCCAGTGTAAAACCAATGTATTCCCATTTGGAAACTTACAGACAACAGATCAAAATAAATCTCGCACTGGAAGTTATTTGCTCTTTTGCCCTTTAAACATTACGCCATTGCACAACATTATACAAAACAAAAAGTCATGGCGAGAGAAGTGCACAACAAAGGTAATATGTGTGCTGCCTTTCCTGACTCATTCCTGACGTTTGTTTCTCATTCGCTCTTTGTTTCATCTAATCTAGATGGAAAAACAATCCAAAACCATGAGCAATCTAGAAGAATTTGGAAACTGGAAATAGTATCTTTACCTTTTTTTAAGTGATTCTGCATGAATAATTTGTCTATCATTATTGAAGAAATGCTCATCAACTACACACTATATTCAAAGCTTTTTGTGACTTGGCATTGGTAACCTCAATTTTGGGTATCTGTACTTTATTTGAGTAATTAGTCAACTTTTTACTTCTACTCCTTACATTTTCACGCAATCATGTACCTGTACTTTATACTCCTAACATCATTACCCATCGTCATCGTTCAAAGTTTTATAATTCCAGTTACTATTGTGAAATATGATGCTATTAACGTGTAAAATTTTTTTTCATATTTTGTATTTGCATCAACACAAGTCCATTCCATTAGTCCTGTTTTGTCACACATAGTTAATTAAACAATTTGAATGCGGATTCTTCAGGCAGTGATCGCATGAGGTTAAGCAAGGATGGAAAATCTGCAGCGCCTGCCACCCTCGAGTTATCTATTTACAGTCTTCTATTAAATTTGCTTAACATTTATTCAAAGTGTGTGTTTCACCAAAAACTTTATGTACCACTGTACATTAAAATCAACGACATAATATAATAGATCATTAAAGATCTTTTGATCAGAACTCAGTCTGAACTCTTAGTGTACACATTTTCCAGTTTTCTTTGCTGATTCAGAAGCTTAGCTGTAAAGCTTGTGACTGAGCATGTGACCTTATCAAATGTTTCTTCCTTTTTTTTGAGAGCTAAATAAATCCCTATGGTGTATGTGGAGTGGTTAATGCTGAATAAGTGGGTTTGTGAGAATTAGTGACAGGAATGTTACAGTGTATTGTACTGTAAGTCTCCGGTACAGGCAGTGGACCTTCATGGCATTAGACATGTTATGTTCTTTGTGTATTTGTTTGTAGTAGATTTAATGTACAACTATATTTATTTATTATAACCTGTTTTATGCAAAATATGTCTACCTGTATATCTGTAACTGTAAGTGTAAACACAATGTCTGGCTAAAATAGTTATACAAGTATTTGAGATGTCTATTTTATGCTTGATTAGCTTTAAAGCAACTGTTTTTTTATTAGTGAGTCAAAATTTTAGCTCAATTTGCATTTACATTAAAAAGTTTCATTTGATCCCATTTTGATTTTACATTATGAGATTACAATAAAGTAAATATAGGATTGTATTTCTAATATTCCATCAAGTCCTATATAAATATATATACAAAGAACCCACACTTCCTCTTTACTATATGACTGTTATTAGACTGCAACTTTGTATACAAATAGTATATATATATATATATATATATATATATATATATATATATATATATATATATATATATATATATATATATATATATATATATATATATATATATAATGGGGCGCAGTATAAATATATGTATACACACATAATAACCATCATATAGTAAAGAGGAAGTGTGGGTTCTTTGTGGTTTTATTACAAGGTGCAACCACAGTGGTTTAGGACAGAGACACAGCTATAGAGAAACCAGCCAACATAGAAGGTATGGTGCAGGTAGAACATTTTTATTGATTTGTATTGGACCTTCACTCAGTGACATCACAGCTGCTCTAGTGGTGCTATTGGTCAGACTATAGGCGTGTTGGTTAGCTTTACAACAGACTGTGTACTGATCCCTTTCCCGAACAACTTTTTTTTTTAAACCCTCGACCTTGGAACAAATGCATCACCTGATAAATAGAGCACACAGTGACGAGTGCCAATATAGGCCTACTGGTAAATGTTACAATATAAGTCCAGTAACCCATGAGTACTACCAATAAACGTAATACATGTGTGCACCATGTTGTGTGGGCAAGGAAAGTACTTAGCAAACAAGACAGTGATGGTACACACGCCTTTATCGTACCTGATAACTATGTATGGTATGTGTAGTGCAACACTGGGTTGTACACAATGTATGTACACATTACCCTCCATTACTGGTAATGCTATCATGTTATCAGTCATTCAGGGTTGCTGATAAATTAGAGGAGTAATTGCTTACAACCAAACAGTGCCTTTACACAACAAACATTACACAAAACAATACAGTCAGTGTAGAGAGTGAAACCAAAATAGAAGAAGACTTCTTTTAAGACATGATTTTGGATTGACAGAATATTATAGGATGTACATTTTGTACTGCTTACTCCTAGCTGCTTACTCCTTTATCGAAGCCCTTAACTGCTCAATTTTATGATATGTAATTAAAGTCACGCTGGAAACCGGCATGTGTCAAATGCCGGGAATGTAAATGGTTTTATTTTAACATTATTTAAAACATGCTCTGTAATTAAGCACAAATATAAATATAACTAAGATCAGGTCAGTAACATTTCCTGGATTAAAAGATAAGGCCACATGAAATAAACTTGACAATATGCTTTAACCATAAGCACATATATGGCATATTGATCTAATATTTATACAGTAAGATATAATTATATATATATAAATTCATATTCTTAAATATAACACCAGCTGCTATGATTGGGCAGATATATACTTACTATAACACATCCTAATCTGATATAGTAATCGAGTTTGTCTTGTTTTTTTGTTTTTTTTTCTTATCAGGTATTGTAATCCATTTACAAGTCACATGGTCCTACCGTCAGGCCTAGTGTGACTTCCACATGCGATAAAACCCATTAAGAGGCCCACAGCCACTTCACCCATGTTACGTAATTATTTATCGCATGTATGTTTGAAAAGTGGATTAACAGTGCAGTGAATATAGAGAAAGATTGGCCAAGTTGTATATAAGAAAGCCAAGATAATATAAAATTTATTTGAATTATTATTAGCATTATTAGAATGCATTTCTTTGAATGTACAGATGCCAACACTGAGCCGACATATTTTCATTCATTCATTCATTCATCTTCTACAGCTATATCCGATCTTCCCTCGGGTCATTCTGTGCCTATCTCAGGCGTCTATGGGCATTAAGGCAGGATACACCCTGGATGGAATACCAACCCATCACAGGGCGCACACACACACTCACAATCAAACACACATTCATACACTAGGGACAATTTTCCAAGGTGCCAATCAACCTACCGTGCATGTTTTTGGACCGGGGGAAACCAGAGAACCCAGAGAAAAACCCCCTGAGGCACGGGGAGAACATGCAAACTCCACACACATGGCCGAGACGGGAATCGAACCCGGACCCTGGCGGTGTGAGGCGAACATGCTAACCACTAAGCCACCGTGCCCCACCTTCAAATATTTATATGTTAAATCATTGTTAGCAAGGTTAACAGAAAACTACATTATTGCCAATGCTGATCAAAATTGCATAGAGACCTATAGCCACACAAACTAAACATCGGGTCAAATCGATTTGACATGCGATGGTAGGTACCATGATAATAAAAATGTCCAGTAACAAACTAGGTGTAAGCTAATAAATACAAAGCAAACGGAGCTGGATACTGATATGTCAGTGCTGCAGCACAACTATATTTACCATTTCCCTATCTTATATTGTAATTTAGCAGTTTATTTCATGTCCTAGGCAGTTCTATGCTGTGTTGTTTTAGTAGTATATCAGCCCTAAAGAAAGGTTGCATCATTTCCCTGTGTATTCTACTGTACTGGAATGAAAATAATTGGTGCTGTACTTTCAATATATATATTACAGCACAGTGAATGTTTTTCCTTCACATATCCTAGCGATGTTAGGAAACTTAGGCCAGAGCACAGGGTTGGCTATGATTCAGCACCCCTAGAGAACAAAGGATTAAGGGCCTTGGGCAAGGGCCCATGATTGGCAGCTTGGTGCTTCTATTGGGTACTGCTCTAGTACTTAGGTGCGTTAAAGAATAACAGTGTCTTAATGGTACATTTCAAGTCTAGATTTGTTGCAATAATTCTAAAATATAACGACAAATATGCATACCAATAGTTATGACAATAATGGTGAGAAGAAACAGAAAAATCGAGGTGAGGGTTAAGGGCCTTGCTCATGGGCCCATCAACAGCAGCTTGATTTTACTGAGAACAATTTTACTGGGGATTTTACTGGGAACAGTTCCACCTTAATCTACCAAAACACTCGGGTGAGGTAGATTTTACACTATAACACAGACTTAGGTGGATATATCTAAATTCTTATCTGGCTTTATCTGGTCTGATAAGATTGTTGTGCATTAGCGGTACATCAGGACATTTATTAGGATGACGGGTTGCCATACATGGTGCGGTCTGTGCCTTGTGACGAGTTAAACATTTATTAACCCGAATGACAAACCACCAACATGCTGCACGTGTTAAGGACATTTACTGACGTTAGAAGGTGTGGCAGTCGCGTCCGAATGACGTCACTCCCCGAGCGAGGGCGTGTTTTATACGTCCCTATATGTAATCCGTCAGTATAGCGTGCTTCTAGGGATATTAGTGTCTGACCTTAAACTTTACTTTTCACGTTCATTTTTTGTTTAAAGTTTCCCGTTTTAACTTTTATCTTCATCTTCCTAGTACGCATTTGCCTAGTACGAATTAGCGACCGAAGTAACTATAATATTTAACAAATAGTGCGTTTGTTTCTTTCCCCACCACCCAAAAAGGACGCAATGTATCCTGAAAGCCACACCGGGTAAGAAAACACCGCCAAATTATTATATTTGGTTCGTGTAATAGTTTTAAGACACGCCGGTGTTATTTTAACTTTATTATAACGTTTGAATTTGCTGAGACATGTCTGTAACCCTGCCTGCCTTCATCTAACGTGGCTGCTGGGTGTGTGCGCGTTCACGCGGGGTGTCAATCTCTATATGGGCACGTTTTTATTTTTTACTTATAATATTTTAAACACTTTTCCCAAGTATTTTGGACTAAATAGACAAATAGATCAAATCGGTCCAACAAACGATAGGATGTTTTGATGATTGTGTTAAACAAATAATACACATTATTATTATTATTATTATTATTATTATTATTATTATTATTATTATTATTATTATCCTGGGCAGGGTTATTGTTAATTCACTGGCATTTCTGATACAGCGCACTCATTACAGGGCATTCATTTCACAAATGCACGCATAATTATTATTATTATTATTATTATTATTATTATTGTTGTTGTTGTTGTTATTATTATCCTAGGCAGGGTTATTGTTAATTCACTGGCATTCCTAATACAGTGCGCTCATTACAGGGCATTCATTTTACAAACGCATGCGCACGCATACATACACACACACACACACACACAAACACCAACACCAACACTAACCCGTCAGTACTTTCAATTTCTTATACTGATCCATTTTCAACAATGCGGTTATGTGACCTCATTATTTATTGCAATATTTGAACACATGCGAGCAGAGACACTGCAATTGCACCGTGTGATGCACCTAATGCAACAGCAAACTGCTTTTTATAGTAATTCCTTCATACCCACTCCTTAATCCGTTCAAAGGGAACTTGGGGTGGAAAAAGCACAGTGCACTGTAGTCTAGATGTCAGGAGGTATTATATCATGTCTTTAAAAAGATTACCATACTACTGCCATGTGTCTGTTAAGGCCACGTTAGGGTTATTTTAGTCCCTCAGTGAGGGGAGACCTGTGTCCCAAATAACCAAAAACAGCACGGGTCGTTGTTTTTTTTTTTTTTTTACTAATGGCGCAGGTCCCCTTGTTATTTTATTTATTTGTATTTTTTTGCATAGGGTTTGAGAGGGGCAAACTCGTTGAAGAGTTTCAGTGCAAGAAATAAAGCGTTTTTCTAATCGCGATAGTGTGTAGGTGGTCAGATGTGTGACTCTATTGAGGTTGGTTGTGGAATGGAAGTGAATATTATGTGTGTGGTTGGTGGGTGGGCGGATAGTTGGGCTTTTGTGAGAAATGCACACTGAGTCATTCTGACCACAAAATGTAACATGTCAGCTGTGTTTGTGTGTGTTTAGGTACAGCTATGAGGAATGCACGGATACAGCTGACTGGCTGTTGTCTCAGACTGCAGTGCGCCCCCTTGTGGGCATTGTATGTGGATCAGGTTTGGGCGGATTGGCTGACATGCTGAAAGATCAGGTGGCCTTCAACTACAAAGACATCCCCAACTTTCCCCAGAGTACAGGTCAGTGTGTGTGTGTGTATTTATGAATGTGTGTGTGTGTGTGTGTGTGTGTGTGTGTGTGTGTGTGTGTGTGTGTGTGTGTGTGTGTGTGTGTGTGTGTGTGTGTGTGTGTGTGCACGCACGTGCTTGTATACATACTCGCACATCCACTCGACATTTTACACTTGAACTGCTGTTTTTGCAGGTCTTGTGTAATGGAAATGTAGAAAACTAAAATCCGGGAGAACTTGTGCTTAGTTGATTGTGTGAGAATATATGATGTATGATAATTTTACACAAACAAGCCTTTTTTTTAACATTACATAAAGATGTTCTTGAACATATGATATGTCCAAGTCTACACAGTAGATCATTCACCGTAATAATCACTCATCTTTAATCTGCACTTCACCTTCTGTTTTATTCAGTGCATGGACACGCTGGCCGACTTGTGTTCGGGTCTCTGAAAGGAAGGCCATGTGTCTGCATGCAAGGCCGCTTCCATCTGTATGAGGGATACCCCATCCAAAAGGTGACTGACATCCCATAATATAATATACTTTATATGTCTGAGACGTTATTTACTAAATCTTCTCAGTCTGTTCGGGTACACCATGCATGAGGTTTATGCAGATCAGATCAGTTGTTTTTATTTTTTGAAAGCATTTTCTAAAATTCATGTGATTATCTTGTTTATTTATTTATGATTGTAACAAAAAAAAGTATTCTATTTACTTAGTGACATTCTTACTTATCGCCTTTAGTTGATCACACTATGGTCTTCTTCACTCTCAACTCGGCAAGATCAAATACGATCATTGTAAACTTTAAATTCGGGTTATGTTGGGCAAAAAAAACTCCTGACATGAGTAGATTAATTTCCTTGAAATGTTTTAATCATTAAATTGGACATGGGTCCATTTAAAATATATTCTTTACATTTCTTGACTTTCCAATGACCACTGCAGAGGAATTTGCAAAGTAAAATACAGAGGGGAAAAAAAACTGAAGTGCATTCAGAAAAAGTGTAAAAAAAAAAAATCAAAGCCAAAATAATGGATTATTGAAGCAGCACTTGGCCTGTCAACAGCTGAGTGTTTACTCTTACTTGTAGATATATTGAATAATGTAACTGCAATGAATGGACATTTGGTTCCACCCATATTACATTTTTGAGTGGGGTTTCTCGCAAGATTTCCTTCCCAATCTATCTGTTATAATGTTCACTGTTCATATAAAAATGAGCTGGTGTTGTGGTACTGCTCTGTGTTCTCCTGTCTGCACAGTGTGTTAATGGGTTTGTGTTATTTCCTTAGATCACTCTGCCCATGCGGATATTTAAGCTGCTCGGTGTTGAGACCGTGATCCTAACCAATGCTGCAGGAGGCCTCAATGAGGACTTCAAGGTGGGAGACATCATGATCATCAAAGACCATCTGAACATGCCCGGATTTGCTGGAAACAATCCACTAATAGGACCTAATGATGAAAGGTGTGTGTGTATGTTGGTGCAAAGCAAGAAAATCTGCATTATACGGCAGTTATATTATTATATTATGTTCCTGATCACAAGCTATATTGGACTCTTGTCTGATCATTAAGTGTGTACAAATAACGTGTGCGTGCTGCAGGTTCGGTGTGCGTTTTCCCTGCATGTCCGATGCGTACGATCGCGAGCTGCAGCAGCTGGCTATGGACACCGGCATCGAGTTGGGTTATGGTGATTTCCTCAAGGAGGGGGTCTACTGTGTGCTCGGGGGACCCTCATTCGAGACTATCGCAGAGTGTCGCATGCTGCACAAACTGGGAGCCGATGCCGTTGGTGAGTTGTTTTTTTCCTCTCAAACTGATAGCTGATGTACAATCAAGCAATTTTTCCCACTTCAAGATGTGTTGAAGCTCCTAATCCTATAGACCTATAAACATAAAGTGTGTTGTTTATTCTTTCTGTAACTTAAATTGATTTGAAAAGAGCACCGAATTATCTAATTTTGAAATCGTGTGAAATCCATATCATTGAGAAATGGGAATTAGAAAGACTCAAGTTTCCCTGGTAAAATATTGTCCTTGTTTGCATATTGAAATGTAATTGGCTCTTATATTTTATGATGCCATAACATTTCATCACATGCTTATTACCACACGCTTCCCATTACTTAGAAATACTGCATGTTTGAATATCAACATATTATATGTTGACCAGTCTGAACCCAATCTGGATCACAATCCACTATTTTTATTCTGCTCTTTAATTATTCAGATTTTCTAATATATTATACACTATACTGATTTGGACTTGCTTGATGTATAGGGCCGTATCTAAGCTTTCCGTTTTCCCTCTCAGGAATGAGCACAGTTCACGAAGTGATCGTGGCACGTCACTGCGGAATGCGCGTCTTCGCTCTGTCTTTGATAACCAATCAGGCGGTGATGGACTATGACAGCGAGGAAAAGGCCAACCACGAGGAAGTTCTTGAGACGGGAAAACAGAGGGCGGAGCAACTGGAGAGGCTGGTGTCCACCATGGTCACTCGCATTGGGCACAACAACTATTGCTAAACTTGAAGCCGGAGTTCTCTGGTCATTGAAAAAGCAAACCTGAACTTAATCATATGCTCGATAGGGTTACTGTGAAACATTCAGCTTGTATGGATTGAAGACTTGTGTTCGTTGCCTTGCTGCATGTTTGTTTCTGTAGGGTAGGTGCGACGTCTGGTCCGTTTCCTGTGGGTTTTCAGATATCATTTGTATTTATTGTATTACTTTATGTGGTCATGTACATTCCTTTAGAATAGGAGGAACAAGTTGTCATATGTAGATATGTCAGTCTGGCTTAAATAATGAATTGATTATGTGTATGTTTTAATAATTCTAAGTAAATTACTAGCTTTGTGAAAGCCCGATGATGTACATTAGATGTATAGATTGTATATATGTCCAGTTTTTTAACATTAAAGTTTTATTTATTACTATATGTATTGATCATGTTTCTTGTGGTATTTTTCCCTTACACATCTCACCTGGCATTAAACAAAGCCTAATCTGATAGTGAAAGCATAAGCAACTTGGATAAATAATTTATTTAACTACATGACTTTTTTTATATACATCTAAGGACTTATTATGCAATATATTGCATGAAGCTTCAGAAGAAAGTTGCATTTTGTGAACTTTCTCCAGTTTGTATTTTTACTTTGTCTTTAAATATTCTGTAAAAAAAATTATCATGCACTTGAGAACTAAAAACTCATTCATTTTGTGTATTCACTGAGTGTGATTAATGTAATAAAACATCATTCTCAACATGTTTTTTGTTCATTTCATTTGCACAGTGATCCTTTTATTTTTTTTACAATCACAAGAATTATACCTTCACTTCTTGAGTTTCTTTTCTTTTAATAGTTAATAATGGGTTAATATTTAAATGTAGGGTTTAGATGCAAATACTATGTAACCATAATTTATATTTAAAAAAAAAAACAACCAGTGTTCTTTCAGAGTTAATGTGAGGTTTCCATGCTGAACTGCAGCAGAAGCATGAACAGAGATGTGTTCATGGCTGATACTCCTTTAACTGAACGAGGAAGCCGGCGTTTGGTCGTATTGAAGGTCGAGCAGATTTGACTCGGTTAAACGCTTCATCAAACAATATCTCTTCCTTCGCCATCAGATAAGCAATGGCCACTGAGGCAGAGCGCGACACACCCGCGTTACAGTGGACCAACACGACTCCATCCTGAAACAGAAAGAAGTACAAATTCAACATTAGGACAAGGTTAAGGCTATAGAGATATGGTGTAGCGACCACAAAATGTCAACATATCCAATAATATTAACAGAAACCAGTTCTGTTATGTTAAGACTATTAGAACTATGTACATGCATCAATGTCTATATACGTTCTGTTTTAAAAAAAGATTTATGCATTAAGTTGTTCACAGTCGTCTTTAATTTAATAGATTTGTAGTTTCATGCATTTATCAGGTGGACTACGCGGGGGCACGGTGGCTTAGTGGTTAGCACGTTCGCCTCACACCGTCCGGGTTCGATTCCCGTCTCGGCCATGTGTGTGTGGAGTTTGCATGTTCTCCCCGTGCCTCAGGGGGTTTTTCTCCGGGTTCTCCGGTTTCCTCCCCGGTCGAAAAACATGCACGGTGGGTTGATTGGCACTTTGGAAAATTGTCCCTAGTGTATGAATGTGAATGTGAGTGTGTGTGTGTCCTGCGATGGGTTGGCATTCCATCCAGGGTTTATCCTGCCTTAATGCCCATAGACGCCTGAGATAGGCACAGGCTCCCCGTGACCCGAGGGAAGATCGGATATAGCGGTAGAAGATGAATGAATGAAAAGGTGGACTACGCACTGTGTTGGGGAGTAAATAGTTAAAGGTAACGGCGTTACATAATTTAATTACAAAATAAATGTAACAGTAATTCGTTACAGTTTCTGAGAAAAATGTCTAATTAAATTACAATTACTTGTGAAAATGTTAAAGATTACAAGTCTTCATGTAAAATCAAGACAATCTGCTGCAGTTTCCTTTCGAAAAATAAAACCTATTCGAGGTTTTGAATCGTTTTTTCTTCTTCTTATAATGTTACAGTGCCACCTTGTGGTCAAATGGAAGAAATCAAAAAGTAATCAAATGTAATCAGTTACTTTTATAAAGTCATTAAAAAGTTACACTACTTATTACATTATGTATAAGGTCATTTGTAATCTGTAATCAATTACATTTCCAAACACTGACTACGCATCTGCATGAACTTCAGCTTTCATAGTTCTTTAATGTAATAATTAAAATACAAATATTGAATCTTTGATATTTGCACTCATGTTTATTTATTTTACTTTAAACAAACAATTTATTTGTGATTCATTATTAATTGCATATTGATTCCCGGGTGAAGACCCATGATGTATGTAAAATCCATCTCTAATACACTACTTTACTATGAAATACCTTTATTTTTTTTTTTAAAGAAATGCACAAAGATGACAGTACAGATAAATCTTCAGCTCTTTTATGTTCATGCATCCATACAGCCATGAGTCCAAAGATTTGTATTCTACAGTCAGTGTTTACCTTGATAAATGTACTAATCACATAACCAATTATATAGATGTTTTATATCTTCCTGCCTTGATGTCCCAAGACGCCTGAGATAGGCACATGCTCCCAGAGACCAGAGAGAAGATCGGATAAAGTGGTAGAAGATGAATGAATGGATTAATATCTACTAATCCTTGGTGTTATACTGGATTATATTGCAAATGCTAAGAAACCCAAGATAGCAACTGGCTTGTTCTATTTTCTAATCCTAATCACACCTGTTTTCTGGCTTCGTCGATGAACTGGAAGCATTGTGGGAGGTAGGAGGTGAGCTCGGTCTCGGGCAGGTCCATCATGGGAACACTTTTGTAGATGAATTGCTCAGGGAAGGCGTTCTCCACTCCACAGGCAACATTCAACACATGGGTTACCTGCAACCAGAATCCAGCTCATAAAATAATGAAAGTAATTAACAGCCATCAAATATTTGTTCCATATTTATTATGTTTTGGGTTCTATGGGAGAAATTACTTATTTAAAAAAGTCAGATTTATTGGAAAGGAACGACCATGGGAAAAGGTAATGGGAAGATAATTAATAAATAAATAAATAGATAGATAGATAAATAAATAAATAAATGGAACATAATAAAGAAAATGAAGAAAAGGACGGGAAAGTAAAAAAAGGAGTGATATAAAAAGGAAAGGAAAGACAAAAAAACTCCCCTTGTAGTTCCTCAGAGTCTGGGTGTCACTGGCTGCATCTTGTGATGCTGTAAATAAAATCAGAAGCCCGGTTTACAAACACGCATGCGCAGGCATAGTGTATTTGTGTTGATCTTACCCAGCAGGAGATACGGGGAAACCACGCCCACCTGCAAGTCCAAACTCAGATCTTCGACAAACCCGCAGGTGGCGCTCTCCCCCGCGGACTCTGTGACGTAATCACCGTCGCCGCTTCGCGTTTCCACAAACACCTTTCCGTCTGCCGTAGTGACGCGCGTGCTCTGTTTCTTGAGGCGCGCTCGAGAGAAGTTGTGGAGCTCGTGAGAGAAAGACTCCATGATGGCGGGAAAAATCCGCTTCTATTCACCACAAACAGCGGCCTTCGGACCCGAACACACACCGCCGCCTGACCCAAACAGCGGCCTTCGGACCCGAAAATCCGCTTCTATTCACCACAAACAGCGGCCTTCGGACCCGAACACACACCGCCGCCTGTGACCCAAACAGCGGCCTTCGGACCCGAACACACACCGCCGCCTGTGACCCAAACAGCGGCCTTCGGACCCGAACACACACCGCCGCCTGTGACCCAAACAGCGGCCTTCGGACCCGAACACACACCGCCGCCTGCGACCCAAACAGCGGCCTTCGGACCCGAACACACACCGCCGCCCGACCCAAACAGCGCCTCCCACCCGAACACACACCGCCGCCTGTGACCCAAACAGCGGCCTTCGGACCCGAACACACCGCCGCCTCACCGCCGCCTGTGACCCAAACAGCGGCCTTGACCCAAACAGCGGCCTTCGGACCCGAACACACACCGCCGCCTCCCACCCGAACACACACCGCTGTGACCCAAACAGCGGCCTTCGGACCCGAACACACACCGCCGCCTGTGACCCAAACAGCGGCCTTCGGACCCGAACACACACCGCCGCCTTCCCACCCGAACACACACCGCCGCCTGTGACCCAAACAGCGGCCTTCGGACCCGAACACACACCGCCGCCTGTGACCCAAACAGCGGCCTTCGGACCCGAACACACACCGCCGCCTGTGACCCAAACAGCGGCCTTCCCACCCCGAACACACACCGCCGCCTGCGACCCAAACAGCGGCCTTCTCACCCCAATACACACCGCTGCGACTTTTGTGGAGAGAAGCAAGATACAAAAGTGTATCGTGTTGTATTTCAACATAAAAGTCATTAATAACAAAGTGGAAACATTTTTTCATTTATGTTTTATTCGCCTAACCCTGGCCTGGCCAACCCGTGGCTCCCGAGCCCCTCATGCGGCTCTTTAGGAGCTTTCACATAACGTGGGTCAATGGGAATGGGATGATGTTCATGTGTACCCATGTGTATGATGTGGCTCATTTCAGTAACACAAAAAAGTGGCTCCTACTAGTTGGCCACCCCTGGTCTAACCCATCCATTCATTTATCCCAATACATCACACCCAAACTATTTATACATTCATTCATCCATATATATATATATCCAATATATATATATATATATATATATATATATATATATATATATATATATATATATATATATACACACACACACACACACACACACACACACACACATCAATCCTTCCATTCCAAACAGCCATCAAACTATCCCAACATATCATCACACCCTTTATTTATTCATTCACACAGAAACTAGTTATCAATCCACCCATTGTAATCACCCAGCAAAATATAACCATCAAAATCAAACTCTCCATTTATCCCAATACATCAAACTTTAACTATTTATCCACTTGTTCCTTCCATCCATCTGATCCATCCATCCATTCCAAGCATCCATCAAATCAAATTCATTAAATCCAACTCATTAAATAGCAATCAAAATGAAGAGTAATTGTTTTTAATACAATTGTCATTACAAACCATCAGCATTTAGCCATTTATACCACTAACAGTTTACATTATCTATTGTCTTTGAGTAACACCATTATTATCAAACCCGAAACCCACTCCAGATTGGAATTTGGATTCTTAATGATGCTTTAATAATACTGGTGTCCATTAGACTCCAAAATCTAATTTACAGTTTGACAATGATGTCCAATTAGTTGCTAATGGTACACATTAGATATCAATGGAAAGTAAATTTACAGGAATGGTCGACAGGGACCAATAGAGGTAATATAAAATCATTACAACTTAAGATTTTCCCCCCAGCAGGGCATCCATCAAGTATTTCTATGGCAATTTCTAAATCAACACAAGAACTGTATTTTTAAAAATTGATTTATTGAAAACAGTAATTTTTGAATACATAAAACTCAGTATGTGCTTTTTGACCAGACCACAGAGTATGAAATACAGGCACCGGCATTAACAGAACAGAATTAACAGCATGTCAAAGCAATAAAACATGAATTGATCCATTGTATTTCTTTATATTTATCGCAGTACCCACCGACAGCTAGAAGTGACTGGAATAACTGCCTTACTGATCACGGAAATACTTTCTTTATTGTTCCCTGAAGAAATCAAACTTTTCTTGCAGGCACTTTTTCATCCTACTGTAATGTTCCTGCTTCTCTAACAAGTGCTTCTTATTCAGGTATGGCACGGATTCCTGATTTGTCATTATTGATTTTTTTTGCATGTTTGTGGCCAAAAGCAACACAATAAAGACAAAAAAGAAGTTAAAACCACCTAGAAATATCTCAGGAATTCATGCAGGGTTTTGCATTAGACATCCAAGACAACTATCACAACTACACAAACATCTCAACTTTTTTATTGATATAAATCAGTTGTTTTATTATTATATATATATATATATATATATATATATATATATATATATATATATATAGGCTGTGTTTTCAACATCTAAATAAAAAAAAAATGTAAAATTCCTTTATTACTTTATATAAACACTAACTGCATTAGTTAACATGAACTTCACCTCATCATAATCAGGAATAACACGTTTTTTCGATAAATCCGAGTAATCATTTTCCAAATCAAGGACTATTCCCCATACGCATGTCCACAATGCTGGTTTCCACGTGCAAATACTGGACCTTGTTTTTCATTCATTCATTAAGGTGCTAACCTTTTACTCACGGTTATTCTAAAAGGTGATTACTTGGCTTATTTGGTTGATTATTAACAACACAAAGAAATGGTTACTTTGTCGATGTTGTTTCTCAAGCCACGGTTTCTGGTTTGTTCATGTTAAATAACGGCAATTGCACAAACAATACCGTCGTGCCGCAATAAAACCCTTTACCATCCCTCCCACACATGCTGTGCGACACCCAGGAACTGATATCAGAGATTGTCGGGAAGTGATCCATCTAAAACAGGAAATAAAACCAGACGTACTATTATTAAGCAGGAGGAGTATGATTGCAGGCACACGGCTGGTCAGAGACGCTGTAAACAAGGCTGGGATTGGTGACTGATGGCTTAATTTTTTGGATTAAATGGCACACAGTACAAAGACTGGCTTTTTTTTACTACCGTTTAACCCCTGCGTAAAACCAAGAACATCACTAAAAAAGAAAAAAAGATAAAGAGGCTAGATTAAAATACTGACTGGAACCATCACCTTTAAAAAAAAAAAAAAAAAAAAAAAAAAAATAACAACATGAAGAAGGCACTTCTGGACCAGACAGAGGGAGATTTGGGTCTCAGTGCAAGCAGACAGCCATGGAGATGTCCGTCTGTTCACGCAAACATGGTCAAAGTAAGCCACTGAAAAAGAGAACAAAGGAAAATAGTTGTCTCATATATATATATATATATATATATATATATATATATATATATATATATATATATATATATATATATATATATATATATATATATAAATAATGAACAGAACACTTTTATGTACATTAGAACTACTGTAGAATTATCAAATAAAAAAACTATTTATAATAATTATTATGGAGAGGTTTTTGCAAGTAGAAGTTTATTCGGTATTAGAGAAGGTGTCGATAGCTTTATAACAGTCTGTAGAAACAAGAAAGTGTCAAGTCATAATATCTCATTTGTCCTATAATCATCAAAATTACTAAAGGAATGAGTGTTCATAGCTGCTATAATTTAAGAAATTAATTTAAGTTTGTCATTATACATAAAGATAAAGTATGATTTATTTCCTTAATGGCTTAAATAATAATAAAATACATTTTGATGAAAATGGATGTAGATTAAGAGAAATAAAACACTGCTCTGGACGATTAAACCATCTGATGAGTGGGAAGGTCATGCAATGGCCCAAAAAATAGACTACACATTGAAATAGGCAAAATGTGTTAAATAAAGTGATGTGAAAGTTATTTGAAAATTGTTTTGTTTTCTGAATGGAATCTAAATTTTAAAACCACAAACATTCCTGATATTCCCTGACTTTCAATGCCTGGAATAGACATTTAAAATGATATTACAGAAATCCCATGACCTATTTGAACCCTGTGGATGTGCTGTTATAGGAGCGCACACCTTTTACTCCTAACATACTAGACTATAGTGAGGTGTCTAAATAGGAGAATCAAACCTGGTTGAAGTTTAGGGAGATTAATCCGTCCTTGTCGGTGTCTAAGGCATAAAATGTCTCTGCAGAGGAAAAAAAAAAAAAAACAGTAGAATAAAAACTTTATCCTGACGCAAGGTCTTACAGAATACAGAACTTGAATATCCTCCACAATTTTTTCATGTATTTAAACCATTCATGCTGTTCATTATTGGCAAATACCTGTACACTTCACTGTGTTTTTTAATTCCATTCCATTATTACAGCACACTTTATTAAAATAAATTATTAGTGCATTTACACTGCATGTACTAAAGAAAACAACAGCGCATAGCTAAGAAAATGTGCTTGCATGAATTACAGGGGTATGCACTTTATTACATATAGAGGTATGGATCAGCATATATTTATGTATTTTATATTCTAGTACTGTGGGAGACAGCAGTACAGTATAAAGGAATATATGTGGTTTAACTGATAACATTTCACAATTAGCAGGTGCTATTAGAACGTAATGCCTGCAAATTCTGGGTTGTAATCGTACAGCATTTGAGTGTGTACTGGTTACTTACTGAACATGGTCTCCAGACGAATTAGACAAGTGACGAAGTTGTCAAAGTCGACGTTCATGTCCTGCTCCGTATAGCGCAGAGTAATCAGCTGGAATATGTGATTGTTCAGCTTGAAGCCTGATGGGATTAACAGAAACAGGACATTATAGGAAACAGAATGGTACCGAGTAAGAAGCAGATCTTGAATAGTCCAAGCTTTCTGGAACATGTGGTTTTTCGTCTAAAGATCCTCAATTCACAACCATAGTCCTGGATGAACAGTCATGCGTAGCCTTTTTAAAGATGAATGAACTTACCGGCTGATTCGAGAGCCAAGCGCAGCTCGTATGAGCTCATTGTGCCAGACTTGTCTACATCAAACTTCCTGAATACATCCTGAGCAAAATTAATAAATGAATAAAATCAACCAACTGTAAGTGTTATAATTAAATATTTCCTGAATTTTAACCACAAGACAAGTGCTTTGACATGAAATGAAGTGCATGTCATGTTTTATTCATTAGAAGATACTATATTATTTAACTGAGCCAGTATATATAGATATATATATATATATATATATATATATATATATTATATATATATATATATATATATATATATATATATATATATATATATATATATATATATGCACACACACACAAACATGTTGCACGAGGTCTTACTCACCAGATAGACTTTGATTTTTTCCCACAGCACATGGAACTCTGTGAGCCCCAGCTTACCGGTGCCATCTGTCTGAACATGTCTGTTACAGAGAATAACACTGGGACGGGAAGGGGGGGGGGACACGGCTCAAGCATACTTCATTTATATTTACAACATTTGGCAGACGCCCTTATCCATAGAGACTTACAGCTGAGCAGTTGAGGGTTAGGGGCCTTGCTCAAGGGCCCACTAGTGGCAGCTCGGTGGTGGGTGGGATTTGATCCTGCGATCTTCTGGCCCAGCATTAAAATCAAATGTAGTAAATTTAAACTACTTATAATAGCAATAACATAACAAAAAAGAAAGCAGTTTCGGTATGAGAAGTCTTGCGGTGAGGATACATCCATGAGGCTGACCATACTGCGACACGATTCCTGAGAGAAGCCGTCAGTTTTCAGATCCTTATCTATAAGAAAAAAAACAAGAGTTTCATGCATGAATTACCGCTGACAGTTTGTTGCTGTGATGTTGCATTGTATACTTTACACTGCACTGTGTATGAACTGAATTCAGTCTTCGCTGATCAGGTTTGAGACTTACGCTTGCTGATGATTCTGTTCAGAATGGTCTGGAGCTCTGTAATACTGATCTCCATGTCCTACAAACACACACATTTAATATGCAGAAGTAAGGATATGAACTTATATCATGAAAACAGAATTTATTTATTTATTTATTTATTTCCTTTGCGAATTACAAGTCTTAGATTAAAATCTTTTTGAGCTAATAGTAAATATGTACTTGAATATTTGAGTATGCACAGCCACACATTTCATTCATTATATGCAATATAATCATTTTCCGCATTTGGTCATTTTGTGTCATAAAGTTCCAGAAAATCTACACTGAGGGATTCCATGGAATAAAGAAATACCAAACATTTCAGAAGTGCTCATCAGACATCCTGTTCGTTCTTACCGCTCCGGCAAGCTGTCTGAAGAGATTCTTGAACCCGGCATCGATCTGACTCTCGTTCAAATATTTCTGACAAAAAAGACAAAAAAAGAGAAATTTTTCATCTTGTCCAGCATTTACTATTTATGACCATACACACTTCCACTCTAATATGTCACTCTTCTTCTTACACTCCTTTCTGTGTTCACTATAACAATGTTTACACTTGTTGTATCGCCATACTGCATCCCACCCTCACTGCATTTATCTATACACTTATATAGTTCTTTATATATCAAAATCTACAGTACTGAGCAATAGTTTTAGGCAGGTGTAAAAAAAATGATGGAAACAAAGAATGCGTTAAAAATGGAAGCGTTAATTATTTACTTCCATCAATGAACGAAATGCAGTGAATGAAGAAAAGAGAAATGGCAATCAAATCAATATTTGGTGTGAAAACACTTTGCCTTTAAAACAACAGCAATTCTTCTAGGTACACTTGCACACACTGTTTGATGGAACTCGGCAGCACAGATCTTCTGTGGATGTAGACGTTCTCACATCCTTCTGTCTCTTCATGGAATCCCACACACACTCCATGATGTTGAGATCAGGGCTCTGTGGGGGTCGTGCTCATCACTTCCACTACTTCTACTTCTTCAAAGGTAATCACACCAAATATTGATTTGATTTGGATTTTTTCTTTTGTTCGCTCGCGTTGCATTTTGTAAATTGACAAAAATGTAAATTATCATTATTTATATTTCTGAAAGCATTCTTTGTTTACCGCATTTTCACACCTGCCTAAAACTTTTGCACACCACTGTATACATTTATTCTCGTTATCTTTCATCTGTAATGTGAGTGCTTGCATTAACTTTTTACTCTTTCCTCACTGTTAAAAACCCTCCCTTTTTACATATCCACTCATTGACCTTTTATGTCCCCTCTCAAACCTCTTCCCTCTTTTTTTTCTTATTTGTCTTTCTGTCTAGCTTTCTTGAGAACTGATTTACGGAAACAAATCTAGGCAAACTGAGTAAAATCCAAAAAAAATAATAATAATAATAATTAGGAAAGATTTTGTTCATTGTGCTTTATGAGTTACATAAGTTTGACATTTGGCAACCCTCATCTTCCCATTTCAATGTTCAGTTTTTCAGCTCACCTCTTCGGGAAGTTTGGCTTGGATTTCATCATCCAGCTCCCTAAAGCAGAAGGAAATACGTTATGTAGGTTCTCAACCACTCTACTCATGTACTGTACACACCTGAAACAGCTCCTGGTTATAATATGGATATTTTTTTTAATAGAGAGGAGTTTTTAATCCTCAAGCTTAACAGATCCTCTGCAAGAATAAATAAAAAATAACTGCCAAGTGCCTATTAATAATTAGTAAATGAGTAAACTAAAACAGGAAAGCCGAAGTACAATATACTACATAACAACACAATAGCTGTGATTCCTTCTCTTTTCCTTGTCACTCACTCTGATTCGGCGGGTTTCTCAGAGAAGACGCGCAGCACAAAGTCGGCCTCTTTCTGTGGCTCGAAGGTGGACGGGACGATGATGTATTCTCCGGAAGGAAGTGAGAAGCGAGAGCTGACCTCGCGCAAGTTGATGAAAAGCTCGGAGCGAGCGCTGGAGCCGTGCGTGAGGAAGAATTCGCGCTTCAGGTGAACTCCTGACTGGCCTATATACTGCCAAGGGACATGTCCCGGATTTTACATTGACATTTTTGACATATGATTTTTCTTGATTAATGTAAATATGTTTAGTAACTCTTTCGCACTCTCTCATACATACACACAGTTGTTGAATATACAAGTTAAACAGTCAATTTGAATATAATCCATCATCTCACCTCCCGGGGAACCTGTAAGAGAGCGACACATAAACAGTTAGGAGAAAATAAATTGAAGTGATATTAAACAGCTTGATTATTTCAAACTCAGTCACGGTTTACCTCATATATTGCAAAACCGATAGTCTCCATGTCTTTTCCCTCTTTACGCTGTTTCCGGCGGTCTTTCTGCATCAGAGCCACTAGGAATGTGCACTTGTCTTGCCCTGATGTATCCGGATGCTTCAGGTTGACCTTGAACTGAGGGTTGAGCCAAAATGTAGCTGTGGATTGTGGGTAAAATGAAGAAATATTAAAACCTTGACAAAAAAGTGGTGGCTATATGTGAAAAAATATCTGCTTGCGCTCTTGCTCATACACACACACACACACACACACACACACACACACACACACACCTGGGTAATTCCTACAGCCTCCAGCAGTGCTTCCTCTCCTCCACTCGCCCTGATAATTTGACGTGCTCCACTTCTTCACCTGACTGGCATCCAGAGCATCTGCTGTCAGGTTACAGATCTCCAACCGGCTGAACTCGCGCAGAAACTCCTGAAACGCCATCCTAATTAAGGCAGAGGGAAAGGAAAGCATCACGGAAAGTTGGAAATGGAAAAGAGAAATCGAGAGAGAAAAGCGGGAGAAGACAGATGGGGAGTGAAAGAAAGAGAGACCAAACAGGGAGACAAAAGGAAGGAACAGACAGACAGACAGACAGGTGAGAGAGGGGGAACAAATAGGCACATAAAAGGAAGGGAGCCGGACAGACAGAAAAACGTGAAAAGAAAATAATGACAAAGTTAAAACACAATAGACAAACAAAACGAAAGAAACAAATTATTACTGATTGCACGAGCGCGCACACACACACACACACACACACACACACACACACACACACACACACACACACACACACACACACACACTTACCAAAACTCTCCGTCTTCGCTGCGATTCTGCAGTCTGCTCCTGGTTCCTGCGTCCACGCTGTCCCACTCTCTAGCACTGAAAGCAGTACATCAGTATCAGAAGCACTGCATCAACAGCACCTTATGTTTGGCTTAAAGATTTCTTACTTATCACTCCAGGCTCCAGTCCACTCCACCTCTCCCCAGGGGTTCCTGATGCGCACCAGTTTAGTCGGGTTTCCTCTGTAAACCACCTAAGAGACACATTTTACTGAGAATAGAGCAGTATAGCAACAGACCTACGAACACTAAATATCACCATCATGGTCGATTCCATAAAATGTTTTTAGAGGAAAAAAATGTAAGACAGACTTACTTTACATTAGACATATGCTTAAAAAAACGCTTAAAATGTTTCAGGAAATAGACACCATATACCAAGTAGAGCATTACAACCTTTAAAAGATGTCTCTCGACACTTGTTTCTTCATAATTCATAAACTCGACAGAACTCTACTCACCTCGTCCACCGCCGTCACTGAGTAGGCGTGGCCTTTCACCAGCTTTTTGAAGGTGACAGCCTCCATGTCATTAGTACTGGAGATCTGCAGGTCAGAAATAAAATGACAAAACTTGCTGATGAATGAGTTTGTTAGTAGAATAGAGAATACCCTTTATTTGTCACATATACATTACAGCACAGTGAAATTATTTCTTCACATATCCCAGTTTGTTTGGAGGCAACCATGATATGGCGCCCCTGGAGCACAGAGGGATAAGGGACTTGCTCAAGGACCTAAGCATGGTGATACCGGGGCTTGAACGCCAACCTTCCTATCAGTAGCCCAGTAGCCCTGATAACCCCACTGTATGAGACATTGCCTAGCACATACACAGGTTTCTCAAACAATATTGATCTGTATGAAGCGGTGTGCTTTAATTGGTTCATAATTTTACTAATTACAGTACAAAACAGAGCAATTTACAGTACCATACTCTACAAAAAAATGCAGTATATGCCAAATATATTTTAGCATAATGGTAATACAATACAATGTTTATTGAGCTTACTGGATCTATATGAATTTAATCTATATTGGATCTAAAGCTGATGATTTATATCTATATGAGTTCAAACAAAATATTTTAAATATTAAATATTTAAATATTTTACTCATACATTTTTTGGCGCTGGTTAAAAAAAAGGTATATGGTAGCTCAGTGGTTAAGACAGTGGTTGGGCATCTACTCAGAAGGTTGTTTTTTCAAATCCCACTACATTACCATTTATGGCATTTGCCAGAGCGACCTATATTTATCTCACTCATACAACTCAGCAGTTGAAGGTTAAGGGCCTTAACTCTGGGTCCCAGGAGTGGAAACTCAGAGTGGTTGGAAATGGAACTTACAACCTTTGGAGAAGAAAAAGCTAATGTCCTATTCATTAAGCTACGACCAATCAGATGCCCTTAAGCAAGGCCCTTAACCCTCAACTGCTCAGTTGTATGAATGGCATAATTGCAAGTGGCTCTGGATAAGACTGTCTGCCAAATGCTGTAATCTATACCAACTCCCCTATATATGAAGTATATATGTAGTAGACCAGTCAAGACATTGATAGTTTTACAAAACAACTATTTCCAACAGCTATTAGAGATTAATTGCATACATTATATATATATATATATTCATTCATTCATCTTCTACCGCTTTATCCGATCTTCCTCGGGTCACGGGGAGTCTGTGCCTATCTCAGGCGTCTATGGGCATCAAGGCAGGATACACCCTGGATGGAATGCCAACCCATCGCAGGGCACACATACACACATTCACGCACACATTCATACACTAGGGACAATTTTCCAAGGTGCCAATCAACCTACCATGCATGTTTTTGGACCGGGGGGGGGGAAACCGGAGAACCCGGAGAAAAAAAAAAAACCCCCTGAGGCACGGGGAGAACATGCAAACTCCACACACACATTCCCGAGACGGGAATCGAACCCGGATCCTGGCGGTGTGAGGCGAACGTGCTAACCACTACGCCACCGTGCCCCGTCTATATATATATATATATATATATATATATATATATATATATATATATATATATATATATAATAAATATTTTTTCTTTTAAATAAAACTGCAGCTATTCAACTGAAATTAGTGTCAATATCCAATTTACCCTTTGAATGTTTTTCAGCTCTGAACATGACTTGTGTTTCATAAACAGCAAGCAAGTCAATGCCAAACTATACAAACTATGCAAGTTCATTGCTCGCACACTATTAGAGATAATAAGGATTCCAAAAATAGAGTTGTGCATCTTGTAAAATTGCACACGCCTGACAAAAGGCTAAAGATAAGCACAGCAGTCTTTAGTGTGTTGTATGTCGAGGACAGAGGTTGTCACACCTTTAAAAATATATCCAACGGAATGTGTGCAAGAAGGTATTATACTGACGTCTATGGAGCAGCCCAGCAGCGATCCTCTCTCCACGGCCCTCCTTATGATGTTAAACAGATCAGCGGGAGCTTTGTTAAGATCGTACATCTCAATCACACCACCGGTGAAGTCCTCAAAGCCTTCTGAAGTACTTCCACCTGACAGAGCCTCGTAGCTGCCATTTACCCTGGTATACACAGATACGAGCACACCAAAACAATAGCTCTGAATGAGTATTTAAAAAGGAACAAGTTTATTTGGAGATTAACAGTACACATGGTCATAATACAGCTTCATAGAGAACTAGATGCAGATTTAGACCCCTACTGACGAAGAAAAAAAAACATGAAAATGAAACGTCAGATGAGTTCACATTTGTTACTGTATACTGTACCACTAATCTGAATTAAATCTACAGAATGGATGGTAAAGTATAAAAATCCTAAGATGTGCAGAAGACCGTCTTTATAGTACACCACCACAAGGCGTTTTTAATGAACTATGATTCTCAATCATTAACGAAACAAGGAAACATTGTCTCTACTACTTTTTAATTAAAAAAAAGATTTAAAAAAAAAATATTTCAGAGTAATTACATACATCACTGGAAAACATAAACAATATGTGCTTTAAGTACCTTCTCAAAAACATTCCCAGATCGATCCAGATCACTTCCAAGACAACAAAGAGTTTCGATCGAAACGTATTCCTAAATGTATTTGTGTTTTTTAGTGGTTCATTGATCTCCTTCATTTCATTGAACCACACACCTCTGCCTGAAGCTTAGGTGTGTGGCCTGTCTGTATGTAGCGGCATTTTTTATTTTAATAAACTTGGTCCAAGTTTCCAAAAAACAATGCAATGAAATTATGAATAAGACTTTAATCATCAGTTAGGAATAGTTCAGATTGGCATGCATAGACAGATTAGACAGATAGATATTCAGACAGACAGATAGATAGCAATGAAGTAAAAACCTGCAGTCAGCTGAACTATTTGTTCTAGAGGTGCATTGTATATTTGTGGAAGCCAATGTGGCCCACATCTCATCGAAACTTTAAACCTGTAAATGACCACACACGTAGCCAACGCTACAGTGTACATCATTTACATTTGCAGCATTTGGCAGACACTCTTATCCAGAGCGACTTACAACTGAGCAATTGAGGGTTAAGGGCCTTGCTCAAGGACCCACTAGTAGCAACTTGGTGGTGGTGGGGTTTGAACCCATGATCTTCCGGTCCAGAGTCCAACATCTTAACCACTGGGCTACCACCTCCCACCTCTCATCAGAACGTTTACTAACAGAGCATAAAGGGTTTCTTGGTTTCTATGCAAGTGTGTGTTTGTGTGTGCGCCTCTCATCTCACTTGGCGTAGGCCTTTTCCACCAGAGCGCTCCAGAACTCGCCGCCCTCCGCCGAGTGCACGAACAGCAGCTTCCCATCTTTAACTGGCAGCCTGTCATCAATGACCACATCAACCCACTCACCAAACTGCCAGAACTACAACAAAAAGAGAGATTGACCATAATAAATACAGAGATAATAGTCACCGGGGGGCATCATTTGTGGCGTTACAGAACACGTGTGTATATATATATATATATATATATATATATATATATATATATATATATATATATATATATATATATATATATATATATATATATATATATATATATATATATATAAAACACACACACACACACCCTGCATTTGCATTCTAACTGACAAATGATGATTGTTGATTGTTAATACAAGTATCCAAGAATCACCACAGAGGATGCAGTTCACACAAGCCAGACACTCATCTCAAAATGAAATTTCACAAACATATATCTAGGCAGATGTACCACTGATTTGTCCCAGCAGGGCATCAGAGTAATAGCAAATGGTGTATACTTGTGTTGTGATTTTTTCGCCCATAGCTGAGAGTTCAGAATTTGCCAAATACCAATAAAAACAATATTTAGGGAGGAAAATAAAAAGGGGGGGGTTACTAACAACTTTATTCTGTATTTCATTCAGTATTGCTCCGAGTAGGCCATTTCACACTGCTGATCTTTACATTATATACGCACTTTGTGTTTAATATTGTGCGCTGTTATCTGGATGATTGAATGTTGCATGTGTATATTTGACCCCTTTCCAATGGAGGTGATATGATTTTCCGACCCATCTTAGGACAATTAAGACAACCAAATGACTCCTAAAGTTATATTATATATATATATATATATATAAAATCATAAACTTTAATATAATGTTTATGACCTAAACTTTATATTGCCCCAACACGATAAGTCCATGACCTTGTATTAAACCACTTACAGGATGGTTTTATTGAGACATGTCAAAAACACTGAACTGTGTGTGAGTGTGTGTGTGTGTGTGTGTGTGTGTGTGTGTGTGTGTGTGTGTTTGTGTGAGATGTGTGATATGATATGAGGTAAAATGAGGTGAAGTATGAAGAGGATATTAGTTCGCATTAGTCATTGTTTTTTTTTTCTTTTTTGGTACTACAGTAAATACTCTTCATTCATGTTGCTAACTAACATGGGGTAATGTGTAGGAAACAAAAGGGCGTGGTGTTATAGAACAATGACACTCATTTTAGCATAGATCTCTCATGCCCTGAGGTATTTCTACAGGAAATTGTAGCAACTGAGATTGTTTATTATTGTTATTATTTATTAATGAAAGACATGGATAACGTGTACAAACACAATTTAGAAATGGCCAGGGGACAAGTTCAGTCCTATTGTCAACAACTTTAAGTAATAAGTTAATAATACAATAAATTCAGTACGCACTGTTACTGGGAACCTGCAAACAGTAAGTGCAAACAGTACTGAAGTGATCCGCCCTAAAGGCTTACAAGAGTCAGTCAACCAAAAGCTACTGCTTTACCTCAAACACTAGTCCTGACACAAAGGTCTCAATAAAAACCTTCACCAAATCAATAACTACATTGATTCATTCATCTTCTACCGCTATATCCGATCTTCCCTCGGGTCACGGGGAGTCTGTGCTTATCTCAGGCGTCTATGGGCATTAAGGCAGGATACAACCTGTATGGAATGCCAACCCATCGCAGGGCACACACACACAATCACAATCACACTCACATTCACACACTAGGGACAATTTTCCAAGGTGCCAATCAACCTACCGTGCACGTTTTTGGACCGGGGAGGAAACCGGAGAACCCGGAGAAAAACCCCCTGAGGCACGTGGAGAACTTGCAAACTCCACACACACACACACACACACACACACACACACACACACACACACACACACACACACACACACACACACACGGCCTAGACTAGAAAAATCTCAATGCCCCGTGCCCCGTATCAATAACTACATGTTTATCTTTATTAAATAACATCAGTTACAAAGAAATGAATGGCATTTTCCCCCCATACACAACATTTCCCCACAATATATTAAGTATATAACAATATATCAAGTTCAAAGCAACTTATAACTTGTTATTCAGCTTGAATCCTCATTTTAAGAAATGTGAATCCTCATTTTAAGAACAAATCAACTAGGATGTTCATACCTATAAAAACTATAGTAGCAAAAATAGAAACGAATAAAAATATTCTACATTGTTGGGATCTCTTTAAAATATGATTTCTAGCAAAGCTGAAACCTGTTGTTTGTGTGTGTATATATATGTGTGTCACACCCAATATGAAGAAACATTACACGGTTAGAGGTCGGACTGGACTGAGTAGATACTAATGCTCTAAGTAGCTTGAAGTCAGGCTGGATTAGGGATTAGAGACGCTGACTGTTTTCTTCTATTTGTTTCGCTACATGCATTACGAGACAGAAACTCTGCCACATTTTTAGGACATCTGACTGGTGTTTTATGTAATAGTGCCTCTGACAAATTTACAGCTGCATGGTTTATAACAATGCACTCGATAAACGGAACACATTCGGTTGAATCACACATGATTCTTTTACTAAAGAAAAGAATTACACATTTACTATTTCTCGTAAAAAAAAAAAAAAAAAAAATATATATATATATATATATATATATATATATATAAATTAGAGTTTGCTATCTAACTTTGGCTTTGACACGGCAAATTCCTGCCATCCTGAACTCAGTGACGACAATAGGGAGCGAATTCTGGTCGACCTGCTTAGAATAACATGACATTCTCCTACTGCTTTACCAATGCAAACACACATGAGCGCATGCGCACACACACACACACGCACACAAATGTGCACACTCTGAAATAAATGCTGCACAAACTGAATACCAGCTCTGTTCACTTTTCTGTGAGAAACACCCCGGAGGATGACACACCCATTTACAGCTACCTTACACACCTGATCTGAACTATATACTGAACTGTAAAAACACCCACCCACACAGGGTAGTGATTTGGAGAGGACTCCAACCGTCTTTCTAATACTTTTTTTACTTGTGTAAAACCCCTGTATCGCAAGAGATAAGAGAACAATAAAAGTAAGTGGGCGTGACTAAAGACTGTTCTATACACAAACATTAAACTAACACATATATAGAGTATATATGCACACACACACTTGTGCACTGTGAAACGTTAAATAATGCACCAAATAAAGCTTGGCCAGGACAAGCAATGAATGACACAGTTCAAATACAAGAGCTCAGCACTGAATGACTGAAGTTTCACTGTTACTCTGCATAATGACTCATTCTATCCAGTTGTGTTCTACTTTTAAACTCATCCCATTTTTTTCTATTTGAATGCATTGTATTTGACTCTCTCCAAAGCACTCTCTTTCATGCAATTCATTTCTATTATTTAATTCATTCTATTAAAGTCATCTCCATTCTATAATTCCATTGTCTATCATTCCTCTATATTTTCCATTATATTCCAATCCATTCTATTCAATTATACACCATTATTTTATTCCACATGTCCGGGCAACCAAAAAAAAAACAAAAAACCTCAAGTTACTAAGAATACAATTCACTTATATGGTATTCTTGCACACATAGGGAAAATCAATTTTTATAATATATTTGTACTCAATTCTATTTGATTTAATTAAACTACATTTATTTCCAGTGTATTCCATTGTTTTTTTTTTACTCCAACTTATAATTAATCCTCTCTGTTCAACAATTCATTTTGATTCATGCATCCCTTTATCTCTATTGTTTCTATTTCATGAATTTCAAGTTCTCTTTTGAAGTTTCCTTCCAGTTATATTAAATACACTGAATGACATTTCATTTAACCTTATTACATTCTATCCAATTCATCAGATAAAACGTAGTGTCTGTTTGTGTGTATGTGTGTGTGTGTGTGTGTGTGTGTGTTTACCTGGAAATGAAAGATGCCAGCATATCCATCGGTGAAGTTCTGTCCATGTGGTACCACTCTGTGCAGCAGGTTATCATTAAGTGTGAGAGACGCAATAGCAGCCAGCAGCCAACAATCACCTGGAAGACACACATACATACACGCACACACAAAATCATCATTCAGTCAGGGGTTACGATTACATTTAGTAGTGTGTATTCATCCAAATGCCAAGGTGGAATAATTATAATAATCATAACCAGATGCTGTATTTAACAGGATGTGCCCCTTTTAAGTTGTTTAAGACCAACATGACCATTAAAAACATATCTAAACACATGCAGAAGATTTCTCAAAACCGGAGTAAGTCTACACTGCACGGGTGGTAAGTTCACTTAAGTGTAGTCCACTTAAAAATATCAACACTGTGGCTGACCAACTAATAAATCAAACCTCTTTTCCAAATGCCTTCTGCCTTTACTGTGTACATACCACACAGTCTTTAGTTCTTAAACATGAGATAAACTACTACATTTCCTAATAAAGATGCAGCAACAGGACTTCCAGGGTAAGCTTATAAAAAGATATGCAGCACCAAAATATGAGAGCAATTACATTAAGGAATCTGGGCTGTAGAGCACGGCACTGAGTCAGTGATTTGGCTCGAAGTTAATAAATGCCAGGACTGTAAACACGCCGAGGCAGGTCTCCAGATCCACAAACATTAAATACACCCAATGTCTTCAGCGCTACGTGTTGCACACGGAGGGATTTTATTGTAGCATGGAAACATACTAAAGCAAACAACACAAGGATGGCATATTAAAGGTAAACATGGTTGTTGGGTAATAATGGAAGGGGCATTTATTTTTGATGTCATTATGTATATCCAGATAACCTTTTAATATATGCAATCATCATGTTGTGGCATGAATTGTAGAGGGGTTAGGGGGGGAAGACTATTTGAGAAACACTTACTTAAATGACTTAAATGATCTTGCCCCTACTGGGAAACTTTGCAAACTTTGTATTTTCATCTCACACACATGCACATTTGACAAAAATAGCATATCCAACTCAAACGAAGTGAACACAGACATTAAAAAAAAAAACACAAACAAACTTTGATATGAACACAAGAGCTCTTGAAACCACGTTTGATCGATGTGTGTTGCCATATGGTCACTTTCGGTAGACTGAGGTTCATTACTACATGACATACAGTTCCAGAAACTTGTAGATTCAATGCCAAATGGATCTGGAGCAAATGGACCAAAACCTTATTTAAAAAGCTTTACACTTGCGTTCTTTTAATTTGTCACCAAACTGGATCTCTATTATCCTATATGCTTGATTCGTCAACACAGCTGAAGACTCACCGAGTGCTCCCTGACAGATATCTGTGCGAGTTGCTCCATGCATGATGAACTCGGGACGAGAGCACAACTCCTGCAAAAATATAGTTTTATACATTAAAACTGAGGACACGCAAGCAAACAATTGAAGACATATTAGGCTGGCTGAACTTTTAACTAATAACCCCAACTCTAAAACTACAAGAAAACAAATGGTTTATGGTTCATAAGAGGTTCTAAAAAGAAACACCTCAAACCAAGTTTTTAATACATTTCCTTAAATTTCTTATATATAGTTGTAAAGGCAATGTCATTTTCAGGAACTGGATCAAAACCTGATGGGGCAGTACTGTAAAAGTGGAAAGTTTATTTCCATATTCTTTTTATATTTCTTTTATTGAACCATATTGTCTGTGCACATGAAACACGGGAAAACAGAGGTAGGAATGACCGTGATGTCAGTACCTTGTGGAAAATCCTGACCATTATTCCTCAGTCAAACCAATTCGAAAGCAAATCAGCCTTCTTTAAACCTGATCAAAAGTTTAATAATGAAATCAGAAACGCACGTCTATTTATTCCTTATGACCCTTATGAAAGTAAAAACCTTCTAGTACAGATTATTTTTCTTGTGTCCTGTGGGCTCTCATGGGCATTCCTCTCATCTTGACCCGACATGACCCTTTCTGGAGAGCTTTAAAATAAATAAATAAATAATATAATACAAAAAAGGGGAATGTATCTGTTTGCAAGACAATATTCGATCATTTCAAATTTGGTTACCCTCTCAGCTCTAATTTTATCACAGCCGCAGAATTAAATTTCCCCCACCGCTTCCATACATTTCTACTGCTGAAGAGAGCAGACACGGTTCTGTTTTGCTTCAGTAAAACCTCACGTCACCATGTACAGTTTATGATTTCCTTATCGGTCGGACATTTGTGTAAAAGCAAGCATTAACAAGTCTTCCTTTACACACCCCTTTTACATTTCCTTAGAAATGTGCTACAAAACTGAATCATGAGCCTGAATGGCCCTATTATTGGCACATGGCCATCTTTTCGCCCATTTCTGCTCTTAAATGGAGACCACAAGTTAATCTTGCTAAATCAGTATCATCCCTTTTGTTTCCCACAAATCACTTAGAGCTTGGCATGGACCTTCCAGCCCTTTCTTTCCTACACTCAAAGCAGGTCTTAATGTTTAAAAAGAGACAGATGTCCTAGAGTAAGACACTTGAGTATCAAAAAGCAAGGTCTTCAAAGAAGGTGCATTTACAGGACTATGTGTTGATGCCCACACCAAAATTCCAGGAAACGTATAACTTTATGCTCAAGTGTAAATACATTTCTACAAAACAGGATCCACTAAGCTGTAGATTCTCAAACCCATGAGTCACAGAATGACTAACTTTCTTGTTTGCGATATGTTAATACTGGATTTAGATAAAAGGAATCCATCTGTTATGACAAAGATAAAGAGTTAGTATTAAATTCATATAACAAAAGCACACTTCCCACAGAACTCCAATATCAACCTGCTGAATGTCTGATGTGTTGTTGTAATTAAATAGACATCATCTGGATTGTTTGAGAACCAGTTATATCCTTATACATGTTCCAATACCATGGTAGAAATGTGTTTTAAAAAATTCAGGACAATCAAAGATGGCTTCTTGTTTTGCTGCAGATAATAAAACATTGTTAGTATTTTCCTTTTTTTTTCATTAATTAAGCCATTGAATGAGTCTATTGTTTCTTACCGGTGGCCTCATCCAGCGCACACCAGATGTTTTGGAGGAGTGGGGCCCGAGCTCTTTAAAGCCTAGCGATGAACTGCTAGCAGGGAAGTATGAATCCTCAAACAAGGTCCTTCTCTGCAAGCACTGCGCTTTCAGCATCTCGTAGTCCTGTCCCAAATACTTGACAGCCATATGATTCTGGCCCAAGCCGTCATTGCGATCCCACTGATTGCGCAGCTTGGCCGCCATTCCCGTGGCATAAAAAGGCTCCATGACTGCTGCGGATTCGAGACGTTCAAAACTGAGCGAGAAAGTTGCGGTAATAAGGACCTGAATGCCGTCGTGTCGGTTTTACGGACTGACGAGTGAAGAAAAAGCTGGAGGCTGGCTCATGGGGTGGAAAGGTAAAGGCTGGTACAGAAATTCCTAAAAACAGACAAGAAGGCATTAGACTCCCTTATGGGGTCTAAATGGTCGAACGTTACATTGTTAGTTCATATGAACATTGATGTGCCCTGCTAAATATGAAAAAATCCTGCTAAAAAAAAAAACACACAAACAAAAACACTTCTTCTTAAAGCCATACCCAAAGAAATTATCAAATGTCAAAGCGTTCTGTAGACAAACATATAAAATATGTGCGATTTTCATAGAACTGTAAACTCACTTGTTTTCTTACACACACGATGCAAATCACCTGCAGCTTGCAAAGCAGTCTATAAACCATGAATAATGTTGTACTCAGCAGCCCTGGGGAAACTCAATTTTCATACACAGCATTTACATATATTCCTTTAAAGACACACAACACCACTGAACCAGAACCGAAAAACTGGTAAAAGTTTGAGTCTTGTTTAAGGCTCTAACAGGTCCAACAATCTCGTAGTAACATTATCCCACAGCTACATGAACCGAACCAAACCTTCAGAGCAAAGGCCATGCATTGAGGTCGACTAGATTGGGTAGATCCTATAACTAGACTAAATGGGTTTAGTATTAATAGTTATACTGGCATTCATAATAATGAACTAGACCTTTTCACCATTGTGTAGCATAAAAACGATACTCCACTATTACTATTATAGGGATAAAGGGTCACGAATCAACGACATAAAACAGAAACAAATATAAAATTGTTTACCCTTCCATCTTTAAAAATGTTGAAGAGTGCTGAAAAACATAGCCTTGGATTTTTGTTCTACGCTTAGACAAATTGAAACTAGGGCTGTAACTATTCCTCAAGTAATTTGATTACAAAATAATCAACCAATACAAAATGTATTAACTATATTCGTTTAATTAAACATGGAGCACTACGTTTCCCGAGGACTATTATTACTGATGTGTCACTTGCAAAACTTGGAGTGCTGTGGAGCACTAGCACTACAGAATGAATATCAGAAAGAGTTTGCAATCGATTATTTTAATATTTTTATTTATCAGCGGTCCAACCGGACAAAAAAATACTCACGGATCATATTACTGGTTTTGAATCACGGATCGAAGAATTTTTCCAGATCAGCAAAAATGGGGGACAAGACAAATAATTTGATATACATTTATAAGACGAAAAGTTATAGGAAGGAAATACATAAGTTATGAATAATGCAGCAGATTTTTCTAAAAACAAATTACTTTTTCATACTTTTTCATATTTTCTTATTTAGTATTGTCTTTAATAAAGAAAATGTCTCATCTCTTATCCGATTATTCGATTAATTGATAGAATAATCGTTAGAGTACTCGATTACTATAATAACCGATATCAACAGCCCTAGTTTTAACCAATGTATTGTCCTGCTGTTTAAGCCTCTCTACTGTACGGTTTGGTGTTTTGTTCATGCTGACATGATTTTCTGATCACCACAGCAGTAAAGAGTGATTATTTCAGTTACAGCATATTTCCTGGCAGTTATAACCAGTCAGGTCATCTTTACCCCAGATACTGCCTTGACCTCTAAAGTGTTTCCAAACAAGGAACTGTTCGTTTTATTTTTTTCTCTCCGATATTATCGTCTAAATTCAGACGGTGTGTGAAATTTCAGGAAACGAGCCGAGCCCTTCGGGTATCAGCAAGTATGTCACAACCAAAGATCAGACTTTTTCTTCATTCTGATGTTTGATATGAATTTTAACTACTATTGACATGGTATCTGCGGAATTATCTGCATTATGCCACTGGCACATGATTGGCTGTCTGGAAAACTGCATAATTGTGCAGGAAGGTGTGGGTGTTTCGGAGTGTGTGTGTGTGTGGGGGGGGGGTGTGGTGGGGGGGGGGGGGGGGGTTGAAAAAAAATGGATGGTGAGAATAAATTCTGGTGCAACCAGTTACCAACCAGTCTCACAAGTAATTAAACTGAGTACACGTTGAACTGAGTCCCAGAATGTGTGTTAGATAGAGAACATATATGAAAACAACAAAAAAGAGAAAAGCTGGTAAAACATATTCAGGACAAACAAAGTCAGAAAATTGATCAGTCAGGGTTTGTTTATGCAGGTTTTGAAAATCTGCCATCAAAATCTACCATCAAAATCTATTATAGAAAAATGCAGTTGTTACGTACGGCCCACAAACAACGCTACCACCACACCAGTGGAAAATGTATTCTCATTGTTAGTTGAACAGCCTTTATAATGCCATCCACTGATCACTGAATAGACAAAAACACGATATTGACTTTTTAAATCTATTTTGTCATCTTATATAAACACACACACACTTGTTAGAGTTCCATGCACATCTATTTAGGATGTATTCTAACCTTTGATAGGAACTATTTTTACTAGTTGTTTAAATTTGTTCTTCCTTATTCAATTTTTTTTTACAAATAACAGACAAAACAGCAACGATGCAAATTAAAACGGTGATGAACAAAATATGGCAGAACCCTAAAGTTTTAACATGCTTCAGGCTTACTCATAATTTGGTCATTATGTAATACTGTATAACAGCTTAAAGCATAAAAAATATTAATAATCGGCAATTATTCTTTGCACATTTGACTTGGCTAATAAATTCACCATCTGGTTGAGTGTTAAAAAAATGCATTCATTACTGCAAGTATATTTGTTGGTGTGTGCAGGGCAACACCTTTCTGGTGTTCGAGATGCGTGAGGCTCTGAGTAGGCCTGAGAAGTTTCTCTGAGGAGAAACTTACTGGTGAAAAGCAAAGCCTGTTTCTCATGGTTTTTTTTTTTTGGCTCATTCCCCTCCTCCATGAACCATTTAGTACAGCCAAGACCTGACATATGGATTGATTAGGCAATGCACAAACTGCTGTGCAGTGCTGAGCTGGGGTGAGTTACTGTCCACACACACAATGCCAAACAGCTAAAGCAGCTGGGAGGGTGTGGTCTAACATGGAAACACTGCAGTAAATAGCTGGCATGTCTGTGTGTGTGTGTGTGTGTGTGTGTGTGTGTGTGTGTGTGTGTGTGTGTGTGTGTGTGTGTGTGTGTGTGTGGGTGTGTGTGTGTGTGTGTGTGAGAGAGAGAGAGAGAGGGGGGGGTAGGGGGGTGTGCAAGTTTGGAGTACAGTGAGTTGAAAAGTAGTTGTACAACGAATGTGCACCAGAATAAAGTAACCGAGGGACCTGAACTGAATGCATTTTATTTATGTTTGTGCTTCTCTGTGTTTTCTTTCTGACTCTCACCCTCCCTCTCAGGTCTTGTTGCAGACTCTTTTTGTGTGTGTGTGTGTGTGTGTGTGTGAGATTGTTCCTCCGGTTCTTATTGGCCGAACAAAACCAGGAGGCTTTGACCACAAACCACAGCTTCTCATTACAGCAATCGCTGACATGCAACCTTCTACAACAGCAACAATCCCCATAACTAGCGAATACAGCGAGTTTTATCACTTCACTTGCATAACAAAATTTAACTTATTACTTTTTCCCTCTATTTAAATTTTTTCTTGACTTCTAAATAACAAAATAACATTTGCTGGCATTTATAAGCAATGGAAAACATCCTCAAGTCATGACTTTTTACTGACTAATAAATAAATCTATTCACAAATGACCCCTTGCTGTTCTACTCTATTATCTATTCATTAAGAATAGAATTTTATTAATATGGGCTTTTGCACTATACAATAAGAACTTTTTTATGGCACAGTTCTGAGAGCAAGTTCAGGCAACTTGCAAACCTCTGAGATATATATGTATATATAAACACATAAATACACACAGGTTTTAGCGCAACACAAACAATAAGCACAACTGCACTGATAATAAGCAACATGCCCATACGAGTGTGCAGCGTACCAAATTATTCAGTCTGCGGTGCATCTGGTTCGAGATTAGCTTGTGCATGATGCATCCCGGCAGCCGTGTCATTAGTCTACAATCTAACCAAAAAGTGATGCATTTCTAGATAATGATAAACAATGCAACATTAGACGGCGACTAATTATAAAATAGAGGGACACCGGTACACCAGGTCATGTCCTGGCTTGCATAACTGCTTTTAGTCTATAACAACTGGTGTTCCGAAATTAACACTCACACTACACATATACACATACAAATATACATACACACATGTGCACAGAGATCACTGCATGCATGAGATGGGATTACGTTTCCTGGATTATAGGTATGCGTGTAAAGTTTTCTTATGGGTGTGAACTCTATGCGGCTTCAGGCGAAAACATTACAGCAGGCTTGCGTGCACTTGTTATCCAAGGAGGAAAAGATGAAACCTTTGTATACCACTTCCCATACTAAGATTTACCAAGGAATGGCTTGAGCGTGGTCAAATAAACTTCTGTTTTTCAGTGTAATAAGACTAGACAACATTTCTGAAAAACAAAATGTGAGCCATTATATTTATCCACATTAGGATCAGGAATCCCAAAAAGTGAGGTTATCCTGGGATGGGAATGCACTCTGAATGTGGCAGCAGTCTGTTACTGGGCATCTCTGTCACACACACACACTCTCTCTCTCAATATCTCTCTCTCTCTCTCTCTCTCTCTCTCATGCTTTTTGAATGATCAAACTCCTGATAACAAAAAAATAAACACAATTTGACACTCTTGGGCCCTTATCTCTCTAGAATGTTGCATGATAGCTGAAGCTGTGCTCTGACCCCTAAATATCACTGGGATATGCAAAATGAAAAATATTCACTTTGCTGTAATTCAAAACATTCATTCATTCATCTTCTATCACTTCCCTCGGGTCACGGGGAGCCTGTGCCTATCTAAGGCGTCATCAGGCATTTTGGCCATCCCATCTCAGGATACATAAACTCACATTCACACTCACAAACTAGGAATAATTTTCCAAGGTGCCAATCAACTTACCGGGCATGTTTTTTGGATGGGGGGTGTGAGGCGAACGTGCTATCCACTAAGCCACCATGCCCCATTATAATGAAGATGTGACAACTAAAAAAAAGCCTCCCCTAATCAAAAGTGGCATAACAAGCTCCAGTGCAAGACAAACCATAACTACATTCAAAACGTCTTAAAAGCATTACCCTGTAAACAGTTCTCACAGTTTCTTAAAGCAAGAAATTTTATGTAATTAATTTTGTATGAACTTTGGACTCGCTCCAGGGTGGAGATCTCAGTGCATATTTCTGCCATTAGAAATATTATTAAGCACCATAATCTTTCACAATCCTTAGAAACAAACAGATGCTAAATCTTTTCCTGGGTCCTGGGTGTAAACTGATATATGAACTATATAGCCTGTCTATGTAAAACACAACACTGTCACACACTTCCTTTTGAGCTGGTGAAGCTTAAACTCAAGGGAGATGCGGTCAAAAATAATAACCATGTGTGTTCTAAAATGATACTGTGATATGACATGATGGTAATTAAGGATGATATTTTGGAATTTGGAGACATTACAACCTAACAACACTGTCATGGGTGAGGGCTCCTTTTTAAAAGGCACTCAGGCGTGTGCTGTAGAGATAAGAAATGTGACTTCTTTTTTTTTTTTTTTTTTAATAGAGTGTGTCAAGTTTAACTTCCTGGGTAATATCTCCTGTTAAACCAAATAAGGGACTGGAGGATGAAAGCTGGGCACAGAAACCTCTTGTTGATGCAAAGCATCTCAGCTTCCACTATACTGTAGTGGCTAAAATGATTAAAAAAATAAATTAGTAAATAAAATAGTATCTCTGTTATTATTAGGTGCTGCCAAAACACGATCGAGATGTCCATGTATAAAAAGCAAAACAGTCAATCCTCGGGCTGCATAAAATGAGGCAACAAATAAAGGGTTACTATGTAGCTTTGAGTCAACACTTGAGGGAAAGGAAATTTAAAAAAAAATAATAAAAAAGGGTATATAAATAAACAAACAAATTGACAAAAAAACAAACAAATAAAAACACTTCTACGAAGTTTTTAAAAGCAGACAGACAGACAGAGCAACTTACCGGAGGTCTCTCTGTTGCACTTTCTTGTACAAAAGTGTTGATAAAGGTTATGTTTTATATTTTATGTTCCCATTCGGACTCTCAGAGATTTCCACTCCGCCTGTGCTCTCGGTACAACCCAGCTCTGCGCGCATGCGCATTCCAATCATAAAGCGTTGGCGCTGCAACCCTAAAGAAATGCCTCCTACCGTACTAAAGACTATGCCATAAATAAATATATATACGGACTTTTCTAGAATATAAATAAGTCTGAATAAGTATGAAAAGCACTCTGAACGCCATTATATGCAAGGATTTATAGTCTTTTGTTTGATGAATGCATTCATAATGATCTATCATTTTAGCGAGGTTTAAAGTCGATTTTGTTTCGTATAAATATATTAAGAGGATTTTCCCCCTGTATAATGGTATATATAATGTGTTTTGCTCGAAATTTCCATAAGTTGTTTGGCGGAAGAGAATGGAGAGGTATTTTATGCGAGTGTACATAGGGTGTTACGGTAATCCTGGGACTTTGGGAGTGAGTAAAATAGTTTTAAAAGACCATAGAAAAGTTGGCACGCATATCTTATTATAGTCATTTTACATTTATTTTTCTTTTTTTTCTCCATGAATAAAATGCTACGTTTGCTTATTGCATAAAAAAACTGACTTGTATAAAAAACACGTTTATACAATACACTAAAACGATATCTCCAATTGATAGCTATTCTGTAATAGCTAGAAAAAATGTACATTTAAAATTTAGATTTATTAATGATAAATACTATACTTTATCACGTTTTATACAAATAAATGTTGTGAACTGGTAATATGGCAGAAAATCCTCCTGACGGCTCGATACATTTGAACTAACTTTTTTTTATTTAAAAAGCCGATTGTTTGAGGCGCCGATCAACAGCGACATCTACTGTCTTAAATAATAATAACACACGTAGGTAATGTATAAATGAATTCGTGTGCGTTTCGACTTATGCAGAACACACACGCGCGTGAAAGTACTCGCTAATTTTTTTTCTCATGTAAAACAATAATCATCTAACGTTTCTGATGGAAAGTTATAGTGAGTATTTATTTTAATGTATATGCTACAACTCGTACAATTTTTTGGATTTATTAAGTGTCATAATAATCTATTGTCCCTGAAAAGCGCCACCACGGATTAAGGATTGATGTGTTTCGCAGGACGAGCGCAAAACTTCCAGCCGCCCAACGTGGGGCTCGAACCCACGACCCTGAGATTAAGAGTCTCATGCTCTACCGACTGAGCTAGCCGGGCGCTTGAAAACCACGCTTGAAAACCATCTATGTTCAGGCCATAATAGAAAAATAACGAACGTGCATTCCAGCACACACTAAATCCAGATGTAGGTAGTAACTGCTTTATAATCATAACTGTCTGATCTGCTTTAGACACACACATATATATATATATATATATATAGATATATATATATATATATATATATATATATATATATATATATATATATATATATATATATATATATATATATATATATATATATATATATACTATATATATATATATATATATATATATATATATATATATATATATCTTATATATATATATCTATAGATAATCATATATATATCTATATATATATATATATATCTATATATAATACTATATATATATATATATCCCATATATATCTGATCTTTGGACTTCATACTGAGAGTTAATAGTGACAGATTGTTCAACTCCAAATGATAACTCAAGACCTTTTATCTGCTTCATTCATTCATTCATTCATTCATTCATTCATTCATCTTCTACCACTTTATCTGATCTTCCCTCGGGTCACAGAGAGCCTGTGCCTATCTCAGATGTCTATAGGCACCAACGCAGGACACACACACATTCATACACTAGGGACAATTTTCCAAGGTGCCAATCAACCTACCGTGCATATTTTTGGACCGCGGGAAACCGGCGAACCCGGAGAAAAACCCCCTGAGACACGGGGAGAACATGAAAACTCCACACACACATGGCCGAGACGGGAATCGAACCCAGACCCTGTTGGTGTGAGGCAAACATGCTAACCACTAAGCCACCATGCCCCCCTTATCTGCTTCATTGTAAGTAAAATAATTAGAGAGCACACAAAACATGTACAATTCTCAAACAAAACTTGTACAATTCTCATAGCATAGGATATCAATATTCCCTAGTCATAATACACTAGAGTACAATAGCAAAACCTTATTATTGATTGACCGATTTGGACAAAACCAAACAGACAAAAAACTTGTATAAACATGTATTGTATTCTTTACACTTCAATTCAATTTCGTATTCACTTCACAGGGACCCGCACAGGGCTTCAGAAAAATAAGTTTTTATCCAGTAAATAAAGCTACAAATCAAAACTAGAGGGAAATACATAAAATGAAAAAGTAAAAATATGTATATATATTTTTTATAGATGATCTTCCTGTATAGCATCATTCTGGGTGTTGTCTCTATCAGTCTGAACTGTGAAATACAGAAAGAAAAACATTAATGTTTTTTTTTTCAATTAAGTTTTTCAAATGCAAAAAGTACTAAAAAATGTCCTTACCTCGAGCTCTGTAACATTTTACTGCCAGAATGAGGGTCAGCAGCAGATACACAGAGACCGTCACCAGTCTGCATACCAGTCTGAATACTTGCACTTGAGCTTTTAAATATGAGTGACCTAATAATGATGAATAGAATAATTATACCACTGTATTAAGTGTTGAACAAACTACTTAAGTAATACAAGATGCAAAGAAACACTGCAATAATATACAATATAGTGGGATAAATGATCATTTTAACCCCTGTTGAGTTTGTAGATTTGCTTACCTTACAAAGAAATTATCTATAATTATAGTAGGTTTATTTTAACAGAAAGAGATTTTTTAAAAGACTTTTGACTCCCACACGCCCTAAATAGTCGTGTACCTTTAAGAAAGAACTTCTATCAACTCATTATATGTATAAAAGACACACAACATCATCCATTCAATCCTTTCCACCACCATGGGCAAGACCTTATAGCTGTCACATGTCTCAAAGACATGATTGTAGATAAGACTGGAATGGTAGACAATACCATCAAATTGTTGTCTTGGCCAAATGTTTATGACCATTCTTATGCTGTAAGACCCATCCACGACCCATCTTCAATGTTCTGGATGAGGCCACAAGGTTCTCATAAAAGATTCTACAGGTGGTGAAGTCTTCCTGCACCCTTAGCAGAGAAACATCCCCCAAGCAAAATGTTTCCTCCTCCATGTTTGACAATGGGGATCTTAGCATAGTTCATGTAGGTTGTGTAGTTAGCATAGGTAACTAATTTCAAAGACCATGCCAAAATTGGCCCCAGAGAATGAAATATGACTCAAAAAGTCTAAATAGTCTTAGGTGTGACCAAAGAATATGATATTGAAAAAAAAGGAAATATAATATTGCCTAATCAAACCACCGTTACTGCTTTATAATAATAACTGTCTGGTCTGCTTTAGACATAGCTATGGTAATATGCACATTTGGATAACAATTATATATTTTTACTTACTTCCAAATACATTTTAAAAATGTGCGTGAGTGATATAATGTATTTGATAACAGGAAGCAACACCGCTAAATTGTCTCAAATGAATTCAATAATAATAACAATCGGTATGGATGAACAAGAGAGGAGACATTTTAACCAGGTTGGCCGAATCTTATCACCTTTAGGCCACAGTTGAGAGGTATTTTCTTTATGAATAAGCCTTATACAGAAACTCAAGAAAAAAAAAACTGACTGAATGATTCACTATGGAAGTGAGCAAATATACCCACTTGTTATATATAACAAGTACTATAATTATTACTACCCACTGCTCCTTCTGCACATGAATCACTCTGATTATGTATGTAATGTGATGTAATATGTAATATGGACCCCATACCCTTATTTATCATATTGCTATTTATTGAAAATAGGCCACTTATGAGACTTCTGATTAGATGATAACTGCTTTTCACTGGCTCTGTACACGTACATGTACCTTGCACAATGACAATAAAGGTGATCACGAACCTGTGGATTCCCCATTATAAAAGTAGTTGACTGTTTTAGTAACTAAATAGCTATAAGTGATCAAAAGTGTGTCATACAGTGGCCTTTATAATGGTGGGTGTAAAAAGAATCTAAAAGAAGACATTAAGACTTCCTGTAATTGAAAAATACTTAACATCATTTTCCTAACACCAACCCCCCCCCTCCATATGCATTTGTTCTTACTTAATTTGACTGAAATCCAGCTTTTCGGTGATTCTCCTCTCTCTGGGTGTTTACAGTGGTAGAAAGCTTCATCTGACTTTAACAAACTACTGATGGTCATCTCTCCTGTAGTCTGGTTCTGGAGAACTGAACCATCTTTATAGAAAGCAACACCAGAGTCGGAGATCGTTGTGTTGCGATATAAACAACGTAAAGTCAGAGGATCGCCCTCAATTACAGGATGGACAGGACTGTCCAGGATCACATCACCATCTGTAGGAAAGAGAAGGGCGTAGGGGGGAAAGTACAACAAGAACGACACATACAGTAACAATGATCTACACATGAATCCAGTTATAACATAGGACATATGTTATAGGTCTTTTTATGACCTATTTCCTCATTTGGATACGCATTTTCCATTGTCAATCACACTACATAAAGACTTACCGTGCACGGTGATGTTGACAGGATTACTGCATTCTCCAGATTCAGACTTGCACCAGTAAACTCCAGTGTGTGATGGAGAGAGCAATCTGATGTTACATGTAGACCTGGAATCTGATGAACAATAAAAAAATGCCTGTTTATTTCTGAATCCTTTCACTGTCCATCCAGTAGCGTTTCTGTTGTTCTCACAGCTCAGTGAGAGAGTGTGAGCAGTAAAGTGTTGAGTTCTGCTGGGATTGATGCTCAGAGACACTGGAGGAGATTTAGCTGAAATAAACAAAATGTAAAATGTTACCAGAATATTGGCATGTATATATATATATATATATATATATATATATATAATATATATATATATATACATCGCAGGGCACACACAAACACACTCACAATCACACACTAGGGACAATTTTCATATTTTCCATTTTTTTTAACTTACCAGTAACTTTTACCCAGAGTGCATTACTGTAGTGTGTGTAGTACACTGGGTTTCCTCTTCCAGCTCTGCACACGTACTGACCTCCATCACAGACACTAACTGAAGTGATGGTGTAGGAGTATGTTTCAGTCTCAGTGTCACGACTTTGTGTGTCTTTGGTCCAGTAAAACTTCCATCCAGCAGAATGCAGATTCAGTGTACAATACAGAGTCACTGATGTTCCTGTCAGTGCATCTCCTTTAAGGTCTGATGTTAGTTCAGGTTTAGGGTTATCTGTAGGTGGAGATGAAGCACACATGTTCATGTGCTGCTCTCAGAGTGTAAATAACAATAACTATACACTAATACATACATGCATACATACATGCTGTTATTGATACCATAATACCATTTAAAACATTAACATTATTATGCGTGCATTCAGTATTATGAATTTAAGCAAATCATTTGCACTGCATATAGTGATGTGAAGAAATTAACACACACACACACACACACACACACACACACACACACACACACACACACACACACACACACACACACACCTGAAACAGTAAGTGTAACTACGTTGCTGGTTTCTGAGGTCTGAGAGTCTGCTTTTCTCTGTCCTCTGCAAGTGTATTTACCACTGTCAGTCTCTAAAGCACTAAATGAATATTCCCTATTTCCAGTGTAGAATTCTGAGTCATTATTTTGATAAAAGGTGTACGTCCACTCAGTGTCTTCATGTCCTTGTATTTCACATGTGAAAGTGACTTTCTCTCCATTGAATATCTGTCCATCAGGCTGCCGAGTCACAACAGCTTTTGGTCTCTCTGTACAGCAAAAACATCACATCAGTCACAAACACACACTTCTCTGATCATCTGATATAGAATCAGTTTGATTTGTAATGACGATGTGTATTAGTGTATGTTACACGAGTGTTAGATCAGACATGTACCTGTCACTGAGAGAGTCACTTCATTACTCAGTGTTGTTGTCTCTACATCATTAGACCCATAACATGTGTATTTGTGACTCTGATCTATTTTTACAGTGTAGACATAATAATCAGAACTGTACACATGAACGTCATCTCTATACCAGTGGTACACTGTAATTCCTCTTGGAATAGTACATTTGAGTGTAATTGTAACGCCTCGGAATATTTGGGATGATTTCGCATGCACCGACAGAACTGGTGTAACTGCAGGAAAAGTTCATTAGCAAACACACACACTGTCAATGTAAATTTCTGATATTCTACAGGACAATCTACAAACACAAGCATCTACACAAAACCTGTATATAACATAGGCAACATATATATATATATATATATATATATATATATATATATATATATATATATATATATATATATATATATATATATATATATATAAACATTCAGATAAATCACCTTGAGTTTGTCCTCGAATTAGTGAAATAAACACTAAAAGGGAAGAGGAACAGAAAACATGATAAAATAAAAACAAATTTCTTTTAAATAATCAAAAAGAGAATAATATCATACCGAGGGAAAAAAATTATATTTGTTTCACTTCAGCCACAAGAATGGTGTTTAGAAAGAAGGTGAGGGGATGCAGGGGCAGATTGTTTACTTTTGTTTTTTTTTTTACATATAAACATAAAACACAAACAATCAAATACAAAATACCAAGACAGAAGATGTCCAGAACCTGAGCGATCAACAGTAATCAACAACCACAGAAGACAGAAGTGAAGTGAAAAGTGTGTCACATGTCTGTTATTGTGGGTATGCGTCAATAAATTCAGTAAGTGTGTGGTAATGCTATTATTATGTAATTTACAGAGAAAGACTAAAATAAACAATGCACAACTGCAATGGGTACACACATGCGCGCACACACGCACACACACACACACAGGGACACACACACACACACACAGGTCTCACAGCCCTACAACTAAAATACATCTAATACATTAAATACATCTAATTAATACTTCTCTACATACAATTCCAACTTTTATCTAAACCTCAGAAACAAAAATTATAAACTTTTTTTTGACACAAGTGATGTGGATATACACTCCAAAATATATTCTGGATATACACTGAGAAGTCATCACTTATAAGCCTAACCACACAAAACATTAGACTTAATTTGAGCTGTTTTAAACCACGAAGAAAACATTTACTCACAGATCATGACATGAAATGGATAGAGATCCATCCTTTCACACTGCTGGACCACTGACTAAGGAGTGGAAAAGCCACTACATTTCCCTTTAAGCAATATTTCCGGTCTTCCGCAGTTTGAGGTCAATTTGCAGAAGTTTATATACTCGCTGAGATGATACATTTTCTCTGCCACTTCACTTAGGTTCATAACTCACTTCATTCATTCATTCATTCATTTATGTTCTACCGCTATATCCGATCTTCCCTCGGGTCACGGGGAGCCTGTGCCTATCTCAGGTGTCTAAGGGCATTAAGGCAGGATACACCCTGGATGGAATGCCAACCCATGGCACACACACACACACAACACACACACACACACACACACACGCACACACAATTTTTCCAAGGCGTAAATCAACCTACTGTGCATGTTTTTGGACCAGGGAGGAAACCGGAGAACCCGGAGAAAAAGCCCCTGAGGTACGGGGAGAACATGCAAACTCCACACACACACATGGCCGAGACGGGAATCGAACCCGGACCCTAGCGGTGTGAGGCGAATGTGCTAACCACTAAGCCACCGTTCCTCATTAACTCACTTCAATCTAATATAATTTGCTTTAGCAGGATAAATGTCTTTCAAAGTGTATATATATTATATACATTATATGTAATGAAACATGATATCTACAGAGATGTATCCAACCAGGATGGATTCAAACGGCGCTTTCTGAACCTGTATCCACTACCAGGGCTTCGAACAGTCTGAGCACATCATTTTGACCAAATTCTCTAACATCCAGTGGAGAACCAACAGGACATTTCACCAGAAAAGAACACATTTTCCCATGTTTCCACCCATCACCTTAGGAGATTGTCCTTATCATGCATATTGAGAGTTATTTAATGGTAACAGTTCAGGCCGATCCCGCTACATTTTAATATGCTGTGAAAGGAATACAGGGAGTCAGATGTGTTTGCTGATATAAACCATTGTGTCCTTATGTCCCTTAATCATTACAAGCAAAAACAAACAAACAAACAAAACAGCTTTTAGCACCACTGTTTAGACCTATTTCTTCCGCACTAACTTTACTTCTTAAAAAATATAAATAGAATGATATTATATAACTAAAATATTATTGAATACATAATTTCATTATAAGCAGCTGAGAAACAGTAATTCTTAGTAATAACATTAGTAATTTACCATTCATTTTTTCAATGATTGAAAATTTTCAGTAAAAAGTTTTACTGACTTTTGTTGACATCACTAAAATGACTCTTCATCATAATTGTCATAACAGGAAAAAATATATATACTTTCAAAACACATTTAACAGTGTTTTGAAGGTGTTCTAGACATTAGAAATGATCCCAGAATGCACCTCTCGTTTTATAAATAAAAATCAGTGCACAGGCAATAATTGCCTCAACTTCTTTTATGGTCCAAATGTGTTGTGCTCTGAGTCTATATTTAAATCGATAGATAGATAGATAGATAGATAGATAGATAGATAGATAGATAGATAGATAGATAGATAGATAGATAGACGGACAGACAGATAGTAGGCCTTTAGTTACATTTTAAATGATCTCAAATTTGGAGATTAAAGGGATTAAAGGGATCCTCTCCACAGATTATAAAGTTTGTTTTGGGGTCTTTCCTCAGTGAGAAATCAGGCCAGCCATGAACATGCGTCATAAACCATCATTGGTGTAATAATGTATGTACTATTGGGTATTATCGTTGTGTGATAAGCTTGCCATCTAGTGGTGACCCTTATAGTGACATGCTACATTGATATAGGAAGTCGACAGTTCAGTAAAGAACGCGAGTTACAGCAGAGGATTGTGTTCTGGCATTGTTTATCGGGCTCTATACACCACAGTTGGGATTATTGAGGCTTCAAATCAAGTTTTATTTAGAAAGCACATTTAAATCAGCCTTGGTTGGCAAAAAAAGTGTTGTACATAATAGTAAAAAACAAGAAAATAAAACAAATAACATGAAAGAAGTTATAAAACATACAAAACTAACATTTTACACCCTCATACTCATGTTCTTTTTGTTTCTTTGTTCCTCCCTATGATTTATTTAACTTAAAAATGTTATCAGATGACACCACAGCCTATACAAGAATGATTCAAGCCTATCAAAGAATCGTTAACTAGAATCTGACTCAAGCTTAAAAGAAAAATTAATCACTGATCACAACAACTAAAGAAACAAAAATCACATTTTCACATTAAACAGTATGAAAAAAGACTGTCCTGAAAATATAAAGCTATAGACATGTATCAGAAACATCTTGTTTTATATAGATTAAGTTTGTTTACTCCTCTATAACTGCGTTCTGGATGTTGCCTTCCTCCCTCTGATAAAATAACTCTGTCAAATAAAGAGAATTCAATTGTTACATTTGAGTTATTAAAGGATTAAATATTGAGAAAGTAAATTTTACTCAGTGAATCTGTATCACTTATTTATATAATGAATAATAAAGGAATCGCATCAACATGCTGTCATTTCAATCTAAATTGTTAATTCATATCTCCTACAGTTACTGTAGCTCTGTATGTTCAATATGTTCAAATTTCTTATAAAGGATAATATTTTACAGCATGTCCATATGTTCATGTAAAATATACAAAAGTACTGAAAATGTGCTTACTTCGAGTTCTGTAACATTTCACTGCCACAAGGACGGTCAGCAGGAAATACACAGAAACCGTCACTAGACTGCTGATCAGTCTGAACACCGACACCGGAGCTTCTGCATGTGAGCAATAAGGAGTTAAATGATAATTATGATATTGTGTAAAGTGAAGAACAATAGACCCACAGCAACACCAAAACATCACCGATTATTTTGCAATACATTTTATAATTATTCCTGGTCAACAGAGACGATTTCTCACCTCTAACTGAAATCCAGCTTTTTGGTGATTCTCCTCTCTCTGGGTGTTTACAGTGGTAGAAACCTTCATCTGACTTTGACACACTACTGATGGTAATCTCTCCTGTAGTTTGACTCGGGAGAACTGCATCATCTTTATAGAAATCAGCACCAGAGTCTGAGATGTTTGTGTTGCGATATAAACAACGTAAAGTCAGAGGACGTCCCTCAGTTACAGGATGGACAGGACTGTCCAGGATCACATCACCATCTGTAGGAAAGAGAGAAGCACACTACAGCTGTGTATACAGTTCAAGTACAAACTCTGCAAACTACCACAACTGAAATACTTTAGAGACAGATTACATTATAAACTATAATATAATATAATATAATATGATATAATATAATATAATATAATTAGGGCTGCAATGACCATTAAAAATTTTATATTTAAAAAAAAATTATCTGCAGGCCAAATTTTAAGCAGCTTTTTTGGAGTCAGGAATACCACATCACTACTGTGCAAAGATTCAATAAATAAATACATGAGTGGGAATAATAATGAGTTTAAATAAACAAGTAGTTTCCCTGACCTAGTTTATGCGACTGAACGCACTGTATTTGTATTTTGATGTAATATGGCAATTAAATACACTAAATGGTGTACGCGTGTGCAATTTCAGCAATAAAATGCAAGTTTTTCTTAAGAGAAAAATAAATTATTCTGCCTTATTGTTTCTCTCTTGTTTAGTATTGCTCTTTAATAAAGAAAAATTATCCAATTACTCGATTAATAGACGTATTAATAGTCAGAATACTCGATGACTAAAAGATCGATAGCAACAGCAATGAATATAATTTGATATAATAATAATATAATATAGCAATAATAATATTAATAAAGAGTGACAACGTGTTTAAACAATGTGTATTCTATTAATCAGTTATGTCTTAGGATCCTTTTCTTGAGCTACTTTTCCTTTGGACACTTATTCTGTTTTCTATATAATAATAATCACACTACATAAAGACTCACGGTGCACTGTGATATCGACAGGATTACTGCGTCCTCCAGATTCAGACTGACACCAGTAAACTCCAGTGTATGATGTCGAGAGGGAGTCGATGTTACATGCAGATCCTGAAATGGATGAACAATCAAAACATGTCTCGCTTTTTGTGAATCCTCTCACTGTCCATTCAGAAGAGTCTCTGTGGCTCTCACAGCTTAGTGAGAGAGAGTCAGCAGTAAAGTGTTGAGTTCTGCTGGGGTTGATGATCAGAGACACCGGAGGAGATTCAGCTGAAATAGACAAAGGATAAAATATACCTGATATGGGCATGTGTAATAGAAAAAAAAAAATTCTCAACTGTGTCTATGCTTATTGTGTAGTTAAGTTTGTATCAACCGTTTTAAGGGCGTTTGCTAAATACTGTAAATGTAATAACAATGGATAATCCACCAGGTGTCGCTGCAGCTGTGAAAACAGTCAGGCTGCTTATAGCTGTTTAAAACCATGCTTTGGAATTTCTTACACAATGTACACAGTGTTGTGGAAATGTTTTGGGCACTTGTAAAAAAATACTTCAAAATAAGGATGCTTTCAAAAATGTAAATATTATTAATATTAATGTGTTAATATTTTGTTAATAAATATAGTGGACAGTAAATGAACCGTCCAAATCAATATTTGATTTAAGCACCGCCGACCAGTACCTGCAAGACATTATTACATGTAGGTACACTTGCAGATCTAGACATTTTGTTCTTCTGTCAATGTAGGCTGCCTTAAATCCTTCTGTTTCTTCATGTTATCCATGACAGGCTTAATGATGAGGACATCAAGTCACTGTGTGTCCCAAAACTGTAACTTAATTTATTTATGACCTTTATTTTACATTTATATCTACCTTGTGCTATGCTTGTTTATTCAGTCTTCACATGCATTATGAGAGGAAACGGTCTTTCACAACCTCACTTTAGTAGCAGAGTTTTCCTGCTTCACACCATGTTGTAAGCCTCCAACATAACTGTTCTATCTCAGTTAATAACCATATTTCAGTCTACTTATGAAAGTGATGAGCAGTAGCACTTGCTTGGTATTATAAACATTATAATTACACACCTGACTCAACAAAATCCCTGACAATTTATAGTGTGCAAAAGTACGTAGTCAAATATATTTTTTTAATTGATAAAATAAATCATTATTATTATTATTATTTTATTTTTTTGTTAGTAACAGTTTTTACACCATGCCTCAAACACGGTACTGTACTGTATGTCAGGCTTTAGTGAACTTTAGTATAAACATATATATACATCGATGGGGAGTAACTAGTTACATGTAACGTAATTTAAAGCGTTACGTAATTTAATTAGAAAATAAAAGTAACAGTAATACATAAAAGTAATAATAAAACAGTAATAACATGTAATTATACTACAGTTACTTTTGAAAATGTTGAATATTACAAATGCCAAAATCCCAAAGACCACCGCAAAACATACCAGCAACCCCCCCACGTAAACCCCTCCCACTCCAACCCCCGGTCAACAATTTGATTCTGAAGCAGCTCAGTTTAGAAAATATATCCCACTTTTCTGAGCGCCACCTAGTGGATAAATGAATGTAATCAAAAAGTAATCAAATGTAATCAGTTACTTTACTTTCACAAAGTTATTGAAACGTTACACTACTTATTCCATTTTGAATAGAGTTATTTGTAATCTGTAACTACTATATTTTCAAAGGATCCTTTCCAACACTGCATATATCACATATAATATATAAATATATCACATATGGTTTATGGTTAAATAGAAACTGTATAGAATAATTGTATTATATAAAAATCTGCACAAAATAAAAAAAAATAAACAATACTCCAACATTAAAAACATGAATAACTATTACTAGTACAATATCACTATTGATGTCACAACAAATACTGATTTTTGTTCTAGTGCATTAATGCTTTTAATGTGTGCACTTATTGTTAAATGATTTTAATGCACATGATTTTAAATAGATCTGTGAATATATTTGAAACAAATGTTATGACTCACCAGCAACTTTTACCCAGAGTGCATCACTGTAGTATGTATAGTAGACTGGGTTTCCTCTTCCAGCTCTGCACCTGTACACACCTCCATCAGAGACACGAACTGAAGTGATGGTGTAGGAGTGTGTTTCAGTCTCAACATCATGACTCTGTGTGTCTTTGGTCCAGTAAAACTTCCATCCAGCAGAGTGCAGATTCAGTGTACAGTACAGAGTCACTGATGTTCCTGTCAGTGCAGCTCCTTTAAGGTCTGATGTGAGTTCAGGTTTAGTTTTTTCTGTAAGTGGAGATGAAACACACCGTTCATGTGCTGCATCCAGAGTGTTAATAATAATCACTATACACTAATACAGGCGGATACATGCTGTTAATTATACCATGTAAAAGTTATTTTTGTGAATTCATGTTTTACTGATCAAGAGTCAGTCCTGTTGAATATAAAAATATATGTTTTTAAATCTTCACTGTAATTTGACTTAATTTAACTTCATCAATTCAAGTTTTTACACATATTGACGATCATATGCATGGATGTGAACATCAACAGTAAGCAGCAGGTTTTGAAATAATATATATATATATATATATATATATATATATATATAGTGTTTATAAGAAAGAATACTTTGAACAAGGCAACCCTTCATGACATTAGAAGACGTCTTGAACACTTGATGTCTATAGCTTCACTATTTCAGTATTCATCATTTAAACGTTTATACTATGTGTAGTGCATAAATATTATGAAATTAAGTGCTTGCCCCATATTATTTTTATTTAATTTTTTTGCATATTTGTCACTAAATTTGTGTCATCAGAAAATTATATTTTGAGATATCACAAAGTTAAACACCAGTAAATTCTAAATCAACTTTTAAATTAAATGTATTAAGAGGAAAAATATTGCCCAATCCTGCCTGGCCCTATGTGAAGAAGTGATTGCACTATAAACCAAACAACCCCACCCTGCTAAGTCTGAGTTACATTTCACATGCTACACATGCCAGGCCTGTTTCATGTTAGACCTGATTAATCATGAAATTCATGAGAAAAAATCTTCACGACCATATATGAAACAAAGTAAGTGACTTATCAGACTGGAAAAGGTCGCTTCAGTGACGTCGTCAATGTTAGCCGTTAATTTGCAGATTTGTCATGATTACAAATCATCTGCATGAATTGTGGTGATAGTCTCCCCCAGAGTTGTGAAATGTTTCTCTGCCCCCCCCATACTGTACTCAATCTGTATTTATTTTTTATGAGCGTATTCTGTATTATGAATTATAGAAAGCACTTCATAAAGTGTTGCTATGCTGAAATTCATAAACACACACACACACACACACACACACACACACACACACACACACCTGACACAGTGAGTGTAACAGAGTTGCTGGTTTCCGAGGTCTGAGAGTCGCTTTTTCTCTGTCCTCTGCAGGTGTATTGACCGCTGTCAGACACTAAAACAATGAATGGATATTCACTATTTCCATTGTAAGGTAAAATCTGGGCATTATTTTGATAAAAGGTGTACGTCCACTCGGTATCTGCATGTCCTTGTATTTCACATGTGAAAGTGACTCTCTCTCCACTGAATATCTGTCCATCAGGCTGCAGAGTCACAACAGCTTTTGGTCTCTCTGTATAGTTACAAAAAAAACACCATATTAGTCACAAACACACACTTCAGTACACACACAAATCAATATAATTTCTAATGATTATGTGTCAGTGTATGTTACAGGAGTGTAAGCTCAGACATGAACCTGTCACTGAGAGAGTCACTTCATTACTCCATAATGTTATCTTTGCACCATTAGACCCAAAACATTTGTATATGTGACTATGAGCTATTTTTGTAGACATAATAGTGTAGACATAATAATCAGAGCTGTGAGCAAAAACATCGTCTCTGTGCCAGTAGTAGCTTTTAATTCCTCCGGGAATGGTACATGTGAGAGAAACTGTCTCTCCTTTGAATATTTGGGATGAATTCGGCTGCACAGACAGAACTGGTGTAACTGCAGAAAAAGTTAACAAGCAAACACATACTATCAATATAACTAGCTGTCCATCTACAAACACAACCTTCTACACCTTAATACAAATCCAACATGTATACAACATGTAAATTAATCACCTTGTGCTTGTCCAACTTGCATCAGTGAAATATGCACTGAAAGGGAAGAGGAACAGTAAACATGACAAAAACTAGTTTCTTTTAAAAAATCAATGGTCATACTGAAAAATCTTTTTTAATCTAAATATTTTTATAAAATATTTAATAAATCTGCCTGTTTGGATAAAGCCCAAAACAGAAAAAACACACAAAATACCATGTATAACCATAAACTGAGCTGTAACTGCAGAGAGGTCAGTTTGTATTTCTTCTTCATTCATTTCATTATTTTAAGTCACATACAGAACACATGTGAGTACTGTGAGGTGAGAAATGTCTGTTATATCGTTGTCATTCTGCATATGAGTCAATAAACGTATAAAAGTCTGAGGTAATGTGAGGTAATGCTGTGATGTTGTAAGTTACAGACTTCTGTGTTTCAAGAAACATTAAAATCAATCCTGTTATGGCTGGACTTTTATAACACACCCAAACACACACACACACACACATGGGCCTTATTGCCCAACTAACTTCAAAAGGTTTTCAGAGAGTAATACAAGTGATGTGGATATACACTCCAATATATATACTAGATAAACACGAAGTTTACACAATTTCCTCTTCAGACATATTAGTCTAATCAGACAGAACCATTAGACTTAATTTGAGCCTTTTTTTTTTTTAAAGAAACCACATTTACTCACAGATCATCACATGGAGTAGATAGAGCTCCATCCTTTCACACTGCTGGACCACTAAGTGAGGCGTGTAAGCGCCACTACACTTCCCTCTACCCGAGATTTCCGGTCTTTCGCACTTTGAGGTCAGTTTGCAGAAGTTAATATACGTGGTGAGATTGATTTTATATATATATATATATATATATATATATATATATATATATATATATATATATATATATATATATATATATATGATGTTCTTTTTATTTTATCACGTTGCAACTCATAATAACTCATAACAATCTTTTATAAAATCATAGTCATTGTTCTTATTGTTCTCGGAACTCTAGTTATAAAACAATACTGTTTTATTAATTAATATTTGCTGAAGGTTTTTAAGGTTTACAAAATAATGATTATATTTTTAGAACATTATATTATTTATAAGAATGATAATAATAATGATGCTGTTTATATCAGTAGTGCTGATTAGTTTTGTAACCCTTTGTAACCGAATGCGCTAAATATATGGAGTCTGGCATTTTTGACATGTAATCTTTTAATTTGTAAACTGCTTTAACGTCCACATTTACACATGAGGAGGTCTGTAGACTTAGAAAAACAAGGGTATCTAGTAAATACTAAATAATGTTGCTAAACTAAACAATATTTCTCCATCAATGAAAAAAATATACACAACTTTCAGTACAGCAAAAACATCATGTTTTATACAAATGAAGTTTATTTACTCCTCTATAACTGCATTCTGGATGCTGCCTTCATCAGTCTGAACTGTAAAATAAAGAGAATTAAGTCATTAAGGATATTACAGTTGTTATATTGGACGTATGTTATTAAGTGGTACAGTATATAAGTATGCTTATTATCTAAAGTGTAAAAGCAAAAAAAGCACTGAAAACATTCTTACCTCGAGCTCTGTAACATTTCACTGCTAGAATGAGGGTCAGCGGCAGATACACACAGATCGTCACTAGTCTACTGATCAGTCTGAACACCGGACCTTCTGCACTTGAGCGATAATAAGTGAAATGATGAGGATTAAAATAATTATTATATCATTTTCACTGATTTTTAAAATGTAGAATTTCTATTCTTTTTTCAACTGAATAATTTCTCGCCTCTGACTGAAATCCAGCTTTTCAATGACTCTCCTCTCTCTGACTGTTTACAGTGGTAGAAACCTTCATCTGACTTCAAGACACTGCTGATGGTCATCTCTCCTGTAGTTTGATTGTGGATGATCAAGTCATCTTTATAGAAATCAACACCAGAGTCTGAGATCATTGTGTTGCGATATAAACAGCGTAAAGTCAGAGGATGTCCCTCAGTTACAGGATGGACACGACTGTCCAGGATCACATCATCTGTAGGAAAGTGAAAAGCACATTATTTACAGCTGCAATGAAATCTACACACCACAACCTGAATTAACAAGGAACAGATATTCTGATATTAAAGAGAATACCAGAATATGATATTATATAATATGATATGATATTATAAAATATAATATTATAATATGATCTAGATCAGGGATCACCAACCTTTTTGTAACTGAGAGCTACTACATGGACACCGAGTCATATAAAGGGCTACCAGTTTGAAATACTCCTCTGAAATAACAAATTTACCTTTAGTTATATATTATTATTATTATTATTATTATTAATGATACTCATTTATCTATGTAAATACACTTGACAGTGACTATCAACAACGAATTAACTACATTTTACATTATAGACGCATCTCACTGATGAGTTGTGCACTTTTTATAGCAAGCCTGAGAGCTACTCATGTGCTCCTTGGGGGCTACCTGGTGCCCACGGGCACCACGTTGGTGACCCCTGATCTAGATATTCATTCTTATATTTCCTGAGATCCTTTTTTGAGTTATTTTCCCATTTGGACACACAACATTATGCTGATTTCTTCTTTTCCTTTATCAATAATCACACTACATAAAGACTAACAGTGCACTGTGATATCGACAGGATTACTGCGTCCTCCAGATTCAGATTGACACCAGTAAACTCCAGTGTGTGATGGAGAGAGGGAGCTGATGTTACATCCTGAAACTGATGAGCAATTAAACAATGCATCATTTTGTATGTATCCTCTCACTGTCCATCCAGTAGAGTTTCTGTGGTTCTCACATCTCAGTGAGAGAGAGTCAGCAGTAAAGTGTTGAGTCCTGTTGGGATAGATGATCAGAGACACTGGAGGAGATTCACCTGAAATACACAAGCGATAAAATGTCCCAAGTGTCATAGCATAGGAGCATCCACTAGGTGTCTCTGCAGCTGTAAAAAGAGTCAGTATGCTTAAGGATGTCTGACTTCTAGTAAGATATTTACTTATATAGTGTCAATTGTCTGAATAACAATGTGTTCTAATGACATCAACATAGGCTTTATACGTTTTGGCTTTTGGTCAAATAATAACTGTGGAAATGTGTGAAATGCTCCCACTCTATTAAAACCATTAAATGAATGGTAACACAATCTGCACAAACAATACAAGATAACTGTTATTATTTAATTTCCCAAAATATTGAAATCACCTTGAGCTTGTCCATCTCTGATCAGTGAAATAAGCCCTTAAAGGAAAGAGAAACAGAAAATATAACATAACAGTGTAAGTATACTGTAATGTCTTATAATGCAAAAAAAAATCTATACCTTACGTTCCATTGTAGCTACAAGAAATATATTAACATTCACTTTAGGAAGGATATTCTGGGCTATATTCGAAATGAATTGCAAACTGATTAAGTTTTTTTGTAAATCTAATCCTTACTTTAACTTCAAATTCTTTAAATTCTAGAGAATCTAGAGAACCTCATCACATAAGAGATTAAACTTCATTTTAAAAATCTTTATCCCAAACATTCGATGTTACTCACAGATCATCACACAGAGTGGAAAGAGCTCCATCCTGATATCCTGAAGAAGGACTAAATCATCAGTTAAAGAAATTTCACTTCCTGTCTTTTTGCACACAGAGGCACTTCCTTATATATATATATATATATATATATATATATATATATATATATATATATATATATATATATATATATATATATATACTTATAAATTACAACAGAAATTATCAGGTTATTACAACAATTATAACAAACGGCAATTTACAGAAGATCACGTTTTCAAACATCACTTTCACAAGATCTTTCACAAATCAAGATTTTTTTTATTCTGTTATTTTTCTGAATGATGTTTTATATTTAAGTCACATTATCTTTGATTAATGATATTCTTATTAATGATATTTGAGCTTCTATAATCAAACAAAAGATGAACACAATACATATCAATTAATCCATTATTTAGAGTCTTATTATTTAGACTCTTGCAGAGATAACCTGTCACACCTGTGTGCAGTGTGTGGTCTATCTCAACTATTTAAAAAACAGCTGAAGTGAAAGTTTGTTCATCTGTAACATCTGTGAGGGGCACGGTGGCTTAGTGGTTAGCACGTTCACCTCACACCTCCAGGGTCCAGGGTTCGATTCCCGTCTCGGCCATGTGTGTGTGGAGTTTGCATGTTCTCCCCGTGCCTCAGGGGTTTTTTTCTCCGGGTTCTCCGGTTTCCCTACCGGTCCAAAAACATGCACGGTAGGTTGATTGGCACCTTGGAAAATTGTCCCTAGTGTATGAATGTGTGTATGAATGTGAGCGAGTGTGTGTGCCTGCGATGGAGTTGGCATTCCATCCAAGGGTGTATCCTGCCTTAATGCCCATAGACGCCTGAGATAGGCACAGACTCCCCGTGACCCGAGGGAAGATCGGATAAAGCGGTAGAAGATGAATGAATGAATGAACGTAACATCTGTGTTCCAGCACTCACTGTTAGATCTTGAGGTTGGGTTACTGTTGGAGCTTTGTGTGATTTCATTCTGTTCATTTCTTAGTTCTCTGGCTTCTTGTCACTTTTTACCTCCTGAATGATTAATGGACTGACCAGCTTTCATATCAAGAGCCAACACAGCGTCAGGTTCAGATTATGGAATAACAAAAGGATCACCTAACCAACCTCAACACTAAGCCTGCAAGTTCCCCACACTGTACCTGTCACCTAATCCAATGTCTGAAAAAGTTCTCAGTTGATGTGTGCCAATGCAAATTAAGTCTTTATTCAGTACCAATTTTATATGCATATCATTAAGCATATCAATATATATATATGAAATTATAATGGGGGGCACGGTGGCGTAGTGGTTAGCACGTTCGCCTCACACCGCCAGGGTCTGGGTTCGATTCCCGTCTCGGCCATGTGTGTCTGGAGTTTGCATGTTCTCCCTGTGCCTCAGGGGGGGGCGGGGGGTTTTTCTCCGGGTTCTCCGGTTTCCCCCAGTCCAAAAACATGCACGGTAGGTTGATTGGCACCTTGGAAAATTGTCCCTAGTGTGTGAATGTGTGTGTGTGAATGTGTGTGTGTGTGTGTGTGTGTGTGTGTGTGTGTGTGTGTGTGTGTGTGTGTGTGTGTGTGTGTGAGTGTGTGCCCTGCGATGGGTTGGCATTCCATCCAGGGTGTATCCTGCCTTAATGCCCATAGACTCCTGAGATAGGCACAGACTCCCCGTGACCCGAGGAAAGATCGGATATAGCGGTAGAAGATGAATGAATGAATGAATGAAATTATAATGGATTTGTGACCCCTTCTAAAGGCCACAAAAACACCTACTACATACATAGAGATTACTGAGGAAAATCGATTAGGGAATCTGATGATCAAACATCAGTAAAATTATATCTAACTGTTTTATGTAATGAATACATATCATTAACTGTGATAAGTAAAAGCATTCTAACATTCTGTGTAACAATGTGTGTTTGCAGTGTTGCAAACATTGTGCTTTACTTCTAAGGAAAAGGTGTGTTAAAGAACAGGTTCCAACTCGTTACACAAACAAAAACAAACCAAATGTGAACTTACACATACTTTTGTTGTCTTAAGGAAAATATAAACTATTAAAATGAGTGAGCATTTCAACTTTTAAAAATGTTTATACTTCTCCTGGTGTAACTTGTTCAAATTTCTTCTTCTAATATTGACACATTTGTGACAAATGTGACACATTTTTTGTCTTTCGGTGCTGTTTTTGTGTGTGATTTTCTGAGTTTCTCCAGGTTTATGGAATCTCATTCAGGTAGGAAAAAATGTATGTGTGCACGTGTGTGTGCATGTGTTATGTATTTAAAATGGCAGGAGTGATTTTTTCATTGCACTACTTTTGTCAGGTCAGTCTATGCATTATAAACAGCAAAAGTAAAAAAAAAAAAAACAGAACCACATGTTCAGGCTTGGTAACTTGCCAATCAACAAAAATCAGAAACTTTGTTGGTACACAAAAAGAAAACAATGAGTATAAAAACAATTCAAAGAAATCTGAAAGATTGAGACCAAAATGTTATTGCCAATTAATCTACTGTACACTATAAGAAGGAAATATATAAAATATTAAGCTTCTGCATTACATTATTTATCCATAATGCATGAAAATTATGTTATTTTCATTTGACTGTTTATTTGACACAATCATGATGTGTCAAAATATTTTTGATAATTTTTCTAAATAATAAAGTGTGTGTGTGTGTGTTTGTGTGTATGTGTGTGTGTGTGTGTGTGTGTGTGTGTGTGTGTGTGTGTGTGTGTGTTGACAGCACTGAACTACCAGCATTTTCTTAATCCCTATCATATTTAGACTGAACCCCTGTTTGGCGTCAGGCCAAAATTATTCAGGCCGAGATTACAATCTTATCCCTAGTACATATTTTAACATGATAAGGTTTCACAAGTTGGTACAGAGCAGGGCAGAGTGTATAAATCTCAGCTCCCTCTCAGCTTTAAAATAATAGGTACCTAAGGTGATCCATACAGATCCCTAATCCATTTTGGGGTGAAATCAGAGAAGAGAACATGAATTAGTAACACATGTGAAAAGAACATTTGGCAATTAAACCTTTCTGTAATGACTCAGCATGGATTTCCCATAAACATCCATAAACTTATTCATTGTCCTTCCTCTTTTCCTCCTGCCTTGCATCTCCATATCCACAGTGTTCTTCAATCTATATTCCCCATGTACCTTTCAAAACATGGCCAAGCGCCCCCCCCACACACACACACACGTAGAAAAGGTGTGTTTAAAGATCAGGTTCCAACAGGTTTCATAAATGAAAGTAAAATAAACTGAAAATCTAAACTTACACACTGAAGCTTTGGCGTTTGGTATCTTAAGGAAAATATGAAAATATACACCATTAAAATGAGTGAGTGTTTGGATTTTTAGAAAACTGAGTAGTTCTCACAGTGTAACTAATCTATAACTAATGCACTCATGAGAACTGTTTTTCAGGGCTGTTTCTGGATGTGATTTTACTGATTTTCCTCAGTGTAAAGAAATCTCAGTCAGGTATGAAATCTTTGTGTGTGTCTGTGTACGTCTGTGTGTGTGTCTTTTTTAGTTAATGAGATTTGTAGCTTGTTTTACAACTTATTTTACCACCAGGTTTTTATAAGGAGTTTTAAATTAAAGTGTTAATTAAAGTGCAACTTATTCATGCAACTTATATAGTTAATATTAAAAAAACAACAGATCCACTTGACCAAATTTGCAGTCAAATGATCAAATCTTTATTTACACTATAAGACATATAGGTAAAAAAAAAGGAAAATTTAAAGGAAATTTTTTAACAATAAAATGTGTGTGTGTGTGTGTGTGTTTGTGTGTGTTTATTTTTCAGTTTTGATTTTAATGTGACAATCATGTGTGAAAATGTTATTTTCTCTGTAAATGTAAATAAATGTAAATAAGTGTCTGTTAATATTTGCTCTAAACCTTTTCATGTATTGTATTTCTGACAAAGGCTTAATTTTTGTATATAAATATTTTATGATTTGTTTCTGACAGCCATAATTGGTTTTGTCTTGATCATATCTTGATTATATTTACTGCCAATTATTAGGAGAAGGAAACCTCCAATTCAAGTATGGTTTTATGTTGTGTACAATTAAAAAAATGTCTGTCTTGTTACACACAAATCTACTGATGTATTTTTCCCCACAACTCAGAGAAATTACAGTTGCTCGGTCCATCAGCTCCTCTTGTTGTTGTAGCTGGGGAAGATCTGGTTCTGCCCTGTTCTATTAAATCCAACACCAGCGCTGTGGACATGAGAGTAGAGTGGTTCAAACTGAATGTAGAGGACTCATTACTGCATCTCTATAAGGATCATGAAGACAGATATGAAAATCAGGCTCCGGCTTACAGGAAAAGAACATCACTGTTTAAAGAGGAGTTACAAAAAGGAAACGCTTCACTCAAACTCTCAGCTCTCAGAGTCTCTGATGAAGGAAATTATAAGTGTTTCATTGAGGACGAATCACAGTCTGATGACATCACTGTGAATATCATTGTAGAGGGTAAGAACCATTTCTGCATGGAAGGATTATACTGTAACATTTATACTCTCTCTCTCTCCATATATGTATATTACCATATATGTATCTTTACATTATGCTGATGAGTGTTCATGTGATTTTTAATAATACACTTTAAATCAGGGGTCTCAAACTCAATTTACCTGGGTGCCGCTGGAGGCAGAGGCTGGGTGAGGCTGGGCCGCATCAGGATTTCCAATGTTCATGATCATTCATTCATTCATTCATTCATTCATTCATCTTCTACCGCTATATATCCGATCTTCCTCTCGGGTCACGGGGAGCCTGTACCGATCTCAGGTGTCTATGGGCATTAAGGCAGGATACACCCTGGATGGGATGCCAACCGATCGCAGGGCACACACACACACATTCACACACACATTCATACGCTAGGGACAATTTTTCAATTGCCAATCAACCTACCGTACATGTTTTTGTACCGGGGGGGAAACCGGAGAACCAGGAGAAAAACTCCCTGAGGCACAGGGAGAACATGCAAACTCCACACACCGAGACGGGAATCGAACCCAGGCGAATGTGCTAACCACTACGCCACCGTGCCCCTCATGATCATTCCAATGTTCTCAAATATCTATATTTTTAACACAAAATAATGAATTAAATAAATAAATTTAAAAATGAATGTCTGATTTAACAGTTCCTTAACCTTTAACTTTATGAACATGAATGGAACATTAAACATGAACTATTCTGAACATAGGGGGGCACAGTGGCTTAGTTCGCCTCACACCGCCAGGGTCCGGGTTCGTTTCCCGTCTCGGCCATGTGTGTGTGGAGTTTGTCCATGTTCTCCCCGTGTCTCAGGGGTTTTTTCTCAGGGTTCTCCGGTCCCCCCCCCGGTCGAAAAACATGCACGGTAGGTTGATTGGCACCTTGGAAAATTGTCCCTAGTGTGTGTGTGTTTGTGTGCCCTGTGTGTGACTTATTGAAGTTCAAGGAGGAGAAGAGCTTCTCACACAAGTATGTGCTCCCAAAAAGGCACATGGTCCGCTTGAACATTCTGGAAAGTTCAGGGAAGTTGGGGGTCAACTCTCTCAAAAATTGCAGAAGCTTGTCTGCGTCTCCACTCACCTCCCTGAACTTGGCTTTGAGTGCAGAATTGCACTGCAGGTTGTGTAATATGTGATTCCACTAGGAGTCAATCTCGGGTATAACTTTGACTTTCAGTTGCACGGAGCTGTGGCGCATGCGCACTTTCGCTTTACGATCGTTATCAGAGAAAGGCGTATACATGGCAGAGAGATCTGGGCAGCTAAATCGGAGTTCTCCTTCTCCAATCGTATCGGATAGCGGCAGTTATCCGAATTTCTCAAGTGTCATTTAAACGCATTTACTGTTAAGTTTCAGTTTCACCCGCGACGCGCCTACAATAAGTAGGACGGAGTTTGTGAGAAGAACAAACACACAGCACCTCAATGAGCAGGATCGGTTATGATAGAGATGGCTACAGACACAGACACAGACACAGGCTGGATCACAGATCACAGCATCTCCTTCATTTCTGAGCTGAGAGGAGCGGATGACTGTGGGCTTCTCCTCCGCCCACCTTACTGGAGGATTGAATGAATGCGTGAGTGAGCGAGGCACTGGACAGCCCAGCCGATGTCCCGCCCTCCAGAGCCATATACCTCACCGTGATTGGTTCGTTCAGCTCCGCACACAACAAGACATGTGTGTCTGTGTGTGTGTGTGTGTGAGGGAAGGAACCATGAGCCAGGCTGATGTGCGCAGCCATGGCTCTGGTTCAGGGTATGAGTTCGATGTATTGTCTTTAAGATGACGTACTTCTAGGTTACACCTGGGCTGTTAAAATAAAAGCTCTTTGTTCTTCTAAAGTCAATTCTGCTACTTCTGCTTCTTCACCGCTTGCCGTAACAACAATCTTGCGGGCCGCACTGACGTCAATCTTTCTTATTAAAACGAGTTTGAGACCCCTGCTTTAAATAAATGATCTCCTGCACAAATGTCACTCAGAAATATAATTAAGCATTTTATGGAGCGTCTGTATACCTACACATTCATATCATTTTCTAAGTGCACATGCAGATATGAGGTTTAACCATCAAAACAGAAATGTGAGCACACTGATATTGACCATGATAGGGTGGTTGGTTACAGATGGGCTGATATGTGTATTTCTATAACTGCTGATCTCGGGATTTGCACGTGAAATATTCAATTGAAAAAATCAATATTAGATGCATATAATATTTGGGCCCTCAGGGGACAGTTTATATGTGTATAATTAGCTAGCAATTTCTCCTACCTACTGTTATTGCTTAAAGTGACTGTGATGAATATGAACATCATAAAAAGTACATTGTTTGTTGTATATAAATGAAAGAATATGAATGTATCTCTCTAGAACAGGGGTCTCAAACTCGCGGCCCGCGGCCCGCCCCCGGGACGATAATTTGCGGCCCCCGTTTTAATAAGAAAGATTGACGTCAGTGCGGCCCGCAAGATTGTTGTTACGGCAAGCGGTGAAGAAGCAGAAGTAGCAGAATTGACTTTAGAAGAACAAAGAGCTTTTATTTTAACAGCCCAAGGTGTAACCTAGAAGTACGTCATCTTAAAGACAATACAATCGAACTCATACCCCGAACCAGAGCCATGGCTGCGCACATCAGCCTGGCTCATGGTTCCTTCCCTCACACACACACACACATGTCTTGTTGTGTGCGGAGCTGAACGAACCAATCACGGTGAGGTATATGGCTCTGGAGGGCGGGACATCGGCTGGGCTGTCCAGTGCCTCGCTCACTCACGCATTCATTCAATCCTCCAGTAAGGTGGGCGGAGGAGAAGCCCACAGTCATCCGCTCCTCTCAGCTCAGAAACGAAGGAGATGCTGTGATCTGTGATCCAGCCTGTGTCTGTGTCTGTAGCCATCTCTATCATAACCGATCCCGCTCATTGAGGTGCTGTGTGTTTGTTCTTCTCACAAACTCCGTCCTACTTATTGTAGGCGCGTCGCGGGTGAAACTGAAACTTAACAGTAAAATGCGTTTATATGACACTTGAGAAATTCGGATAACTGCCGCTATCCGATACGATTGGAGAAGGAGAACTCCGATTTAGCTGCCCAGATCTCTCTGCCATGTATACGCCTTTCTCTGATAACGATCGGTAAAGCGAAAGTGCGCATGCGCCACAGCCCCGTGCAACTGAAAGTCAAAGTTATACCCGAGATTGACTCCTAGTGGAATCACATATTACACAACCTGCAGTGCAATTCTGCACTCAAAGCCAAGTTCAGGGAGGTGAGTGGAGACGCAGACAAGCTTCTGCAATTTTTGAGAGAGTTGACCCCCAACTTCCCTGAACTTTCCACAGAATGTTCAAGCGGACCATGTGCCTTTTTGGGAGCACATACTTGTGTGAGAAGCTCTTCTCCTCCTTGAACTTCAATAAGTCACACACAGGGCACAAACACACACACACACACTAGGGACAATTTTCCAAGGTGCCAATCAACCTACCGTGCATGTTTTTGGACCGGGGGGGAAACCGGAGAACCCTGAGAAAAAAACCCCTGAGGACACGGGGAGAACATGGACAAACTCCACACACACATGGCCGAGACGGGAAACGAACCCGGACCCTGGCGGTGTGAGGCGAACTAAGCCACTGTGCCCCCTATGTTCAGAACAGTTCATGTTTAATGTTCCATTCATGTTCATAAAGTTAAAGGTTAAGGAACTGTTAAATCAGACATTCATTTTTAAATTTATTTATTTAATTCATTATTTTGTGTTAAAAATAAAGATATTTGAGAACATTGGAATGATCATGAGGGGCACGGTGGAGTAGTGGTTAGCACATTCGCCTGGGTTCGATTCCTGTCTCGGTCATGTGTGTGGAGTTTGCATGTTCTCCCTGTGCCTCAGGGGGTTTTTCTCCGGGTTCTCCGGTTTCCCCCCGGTACAAAAACATGTACAGTAGGTTGATTGGCAATTGAAAAATTGTCCCTAGCGTATGAATGTGTGTGTGAATGTGTGTGTGTGTGCCCTGCGATCGGTTGGCATCCCATGCAGGGTGTATCCTGCCTTAATGCCCATAGACGCCTGAGATTGGCACAGGCTCCCTGTGACCCGAGGGAAGATCGGATAAAGCGGTATAGTAGAAGAGTTTAGAGATTGAAATGATGAATGAATGAATGAATGAATGAATGATCATGAACATTGGAAATCCTGATGCGGCCCAGCCTCACCCAGCCTCTGCCTCCAGCGGCCCCCAGGTAAATTGAGTTTGAGACCCCTGCTCTAGAATGTTAAAAGACTACTGTATGTTGTAGTCAGGCAACTTTTGACAGGCACTGTATAGCTGATCCCCTCTCAGGATTATGTCACAATTAATCAATGTATTAATACCACATATAATAAATTGTATTAGAATGTATGCCCTGTCTCACTACAACAAAGGAACTTTGGGAAATTGGGCAGAAAGGTCTTGGAATAAATATTATGGACATACAATGGGTTAAGATTACTTTTAATGACTGGGTAATAGTGTAAGAGTGTGATTCCGTAAATGAAAATAAATGGGGCACAATCTAAGACGATGTTCACTATTCTTCACTATGTTTAAGACATGGAATTTTACTGTTTAAGATATAAAGCTATAAAGAGTAAAATGTTCATTGTTATTATTATTGTTAATTTTAACAATAGTTAATCATTTAATTTATGCAATATGTAGCAGTGTAATATATTGTATAATTTTGATCATGTAAAGAACAAACTACATCATTGACTACTTTTGGAAATATTACATGGTTTATTTTAATGTTTTGAGGTTAAATGTTTTAAATGAGTTGACTTTATTTAAAACAATAGTTTATTTAAAAGACCGCTTTTTCTTCCATGATTATAGCTCAGGGAAGCCAGCCGGTGATCACGATGGAGAATTATGATCATTCAGGAGGGATTTATTTAGTGTGTGAATCCAGAGGCTGGAACCCTGAACCTGAGATTGTGTGGCTGAACAGAGAAGGAGACACTCTGCCTGCTGAAGACACACAGATACACAGAGACACTGAGGGCTTCAGTGTGAAACGCAGCATCACTGTTCATGATTACAGTGACTCTAACAGATTCTACTGCAGACTTCAACAAACACATCACATGATGGAGACAGAGATTATTATTAATGGTAAGTGTTTATAATTAAAAACACTGTAAATATTCAGCTGTAATGATTATAGTTGAGATGATTACAGTTTTTTTTTTTGCATTATTTTAATTTCATTATGTTGGTGATCATGTAAGAGTGTGTTTTGAAGTTATCAGATAATTATTATACAGATTCCTAAAATTGTGAACTTTGTTTTATTTTAGATAAAGTCTTTGCTGTTTGGAAGTGGATTGTCGGCGTGTCAGTTACAGCGTGTCTTATTGCTGTTGGATCGATTATAACTGCAGTGATCTGTTACAAGAAAGGTAATATTTCAATCATTTTCTGCATAATATCTGTATATAAAATACTATTAGGGATTTTCTTGTCATATTCAATCCCACACTACCTCATGATTATGATTTCATAAAACATTGTTTTATATTAAAACACAGCTTCGTGACATCCTTTGTGTGTATGAAAGAGAGAGAGAGAGAGAGAGAGAGAGAGAGAGAGAGAGAGCTGTGTGTGTATTAGGGCCATTATTCCCTCACTTTGTTCCTGGTCTTTGGGTCCTGTGTGTTTTTTTTTTTCTTTTTTCTTTGTAAATCTGTTTGCTTCAGGGTGATTTGGGATTGAAATCAGGGCTAATGAGGGACTAGATGTCCAATCTTCCAAGAATTTAGTATTCACCTTAAAAAGGAGTTTCATCTTAAAATTATGTTTCTTTAATTATTAGTAAAATTTACTTTCATTAGTTTGATGACCAAATTCCTGAAGTTGAACTCATGATGCCTTGGAGATTCAGAGCCGTTGGAGAAAGAGAGAGATTCTGCTGAAGATCAAATTTTTTGTCCAGTGCAATTAAAGTTCTTGATTGAAATTGCTGTTAGAGTCTCAGAAGAAGGTGACGGTGTGGTAGAGGAATCTGAGCATCAATAGATGAGTAAACAGGCATTTTATTGACCTATGGAGTTACACCCAACTTAGACAGGATGATCAATAGAGGCCCGGAGATTTTAGCGGGAGAAAATCCCTTTGTCTGTGTTCAAGCGCATCTACAAGTCTTAGGGCTATATTAGGGAATTAATAAATTTTGAATTAAGAATATAGTAGGATATTATGATGCCTACAAGCGGTCACATGGCGTATATCATTGTATAGGGAATAATTAACGGATCATTTTGACACCAGAAAACCACTGAGATCATTAAAGAGTGAGACAAGTAGTATTAGAACAGGGATAGTTTAGAAATATTAGGAGCCATTCGTTACAGAGGCAGTCATCCTATCCTAAGAATTGAGCACAAAACTACTATTCTATAGGACATGAGGGAGAACTATTATCTTATAACATAATAACATATAAAACAATGTGGTTCATGGATATGATAAAAGACATGGAACACACATATGATTAGGCAATAAAAGTAGGATATATACATTTGTAAATTGTACAATGGGTGGATGCAAAGGAAAGACAAGATTAAAAATGTACTCCAATGTCCAGCCATTACATCTGTTTGACCCTGGCCACTATACTGTAATTCAATAATTGTAAGCTAATTATCAACTCCTCAGAGAGTTCTTTGCCATTAGATTCCCTGTACTATATCCAGTGGTCAGGACGGTAGAACTATTCAACACTTATTAGTTTATGTATTAAGTATTTATGATGTATTATTAGAAAAGAAAACAGAAAATGTGCAATAATGTTGCAATCGATCGGTCGATCATGGGTTAACTCATTAAAATCATGTGATCAATTGACCCCCCCCCCCCCCCCCACACACACATATATATATATATATATATATATATATATATATATATATATATACAATCAAAACCAAAGCCAAGCAAACAACAAATAGGAGAAACAGCAGGCAGAAATACATATAAGAAATCATTATACAAAGCAAAACATCAACAGGACAAGTTAAAAGAAATAGCAAGGTATGTAGTTTGCAGAAGCAAAAGCAGGTAAGAATTAAATATTTTATTTTAAGCATCCTGATTAATAAATTGTAATTGACAGAAAACAATAATAACATTTTCTGTGCATTTCTAGGATTTTTTTTATTACTTTCTCTAAGTAATAAAAATAATTTTATTATGAATGAAAATGTATGATGATGAAAACGAATATCATATGATCAACTAGTTTTTTTTTTCATATTCTTTAACATTTGAATTTGAAGGATTGGATTCAGAACCGATATATTCAAATCATGTAACATTTTCACTAAATACTTTAATGATTACATTTATACTTTTCTCATAAACATTACAAAGTCAGGTTCAGGATTTGCTGACTCTGAATTTACTACACAGAGGATTCTGTGAGATTCATACACACCACAATATATTATATTACTTGCTTCTTAAATTGTTCATAAATAACCTGAAAAGTTCCAGTTAGGTTAAAAAAAGGTCTGTCTCTAGACTTTCTGTTTGTTTGTTTAAATGAATGTTAGCACATTTTGGGCACTCTGTTATATAATTGAACCTATTTTACATAGATTTGGTTTAAAAAACTAAAACAATGTTCTCTTTTATATTCAGAGCTTCAGAAGGAGAAGCGAAATGCAGGTGAGAGTGAGATTTTCCCTTTAAAATTAAAAAATCAACTAACATTATGAAATTTAATCACCTTTAGTCTTCACTGATGTTAATGTCTTAACACACTATAATAGAGACACATGTAAAGTCACAGAGCTCGTTAATATGAACTATTCTACTATTCTTCTATAAACTATTCTTCTCAATTGTACAATTTTATTTTCAGCTGTGGAGCTTGAAAAGGAGAAGAAATATGCAGGTAAGAAGAAATATTTGAAAATTTTTTTATCACTAAAATGTAAATAATAAGAGAAGTATGAGATTGTTACACTGTACATGTAATAGCACAATAATAATATTATAGAAAGTATAGTGATTATTTACTATCATTTTCTCGATTACAGGATTCAGAATACACATTAATACTGATATTAATGATAATCTTTACGTATGACATGAATATACCATATGTGTTCAAAAATATGTGGACACCTTTTCACGTTACTAAGTTCAGGTATTTAAGAAACACTGATTATTAACAGGTCCATAACTTTAAACACATATCTGTACAATCTCCATCAATATACACTGCAGTAGAATGATTGGTATTAGCGAACTCTTTACACGTGACTTTACACGTGTCTCAATCATAGTGTGTTAAGACATTAACATAGTGAGGATTAAGGTGATTAAATTTCATAATGTTAGTTTAACTATCCTGTCATATATGACTAGTACAGCTAGGTGGAGCTGCTGATTTTATTTTAATTATTTACTTAATTTTAACAAACACAAATAAATCATGTAATGTAAAAGATTGTGTTCTCTAAGCTAAATTTGTTCATTTGTTCATCCAAACCACTATGTGTGTAATACCAACTCCATATTTATGATGAAGGATTTGGAATGAGATATGTGCAGGTTGTGTGTCCACATATTTTTGGCCTGTTTATAAATATACAGTAGAAATATAAAGTTTGTGAGTTTGTATTATTTACATAATGAAAATAATAAGTGCAGTAAACAGTTTCCTGCAGGTATTTCTGGTCTCTAATATACATTTTTTTCTCTTTGTAGAGCTTCAGAGACAGAGAGTGGAAGATGGTAATTATTCAGAAATAGTTCAGAATTGTTATTTTTTTTATAATTTGTGATTATGGAAAATAGTGTAATATTTAGGATATATTTATATTTTATATTTATATATATTTATATTTTGTTTGTGTCTCTGCACTTACAATTTTACATTTACATTCAAACAATTTACATGTTGTTCGAGTGACAGCACCATTTTATAATACACAGAGTGAATAAAGATAATATGTGATCACTTTTCTCTACACTAGAACTGTGCACTGCTCGCTGCTGCAACAATAGTAAATTGTGTTTGCTTGAATTAATCTAAATTGTTGTGTTACAGAGTTTATAAAGAAAAAGACGTTTGCAGGTGAGAACAACTTTAGATTCTACTGTTCAATACTGTGTGTGTGTGTGTGTGTGTGTGTGTGTGTGTGTGTGTGTGTGTGTGTGTGTGTGTGTGTGGTGTGTGTGTGTGTGTGTGTGTGTGTGAGTGAGAGAGAGAGAGAGAGAGAGAGAGAGAGAGAGAGAGAGAGAGAGAGAGAGAGAGAGAGAAATTAACCCCAAAGTACAAATAAATCTTTTTTATCTTTTTTATAACTGGAGTGAAAATAAAAGTGTGTAAGAGAGAAATATGAGAGACATTTTTAACATTGAGAGGAAATGATGGAGTGCAGGTAGTAAATAGACTAGTAATTATAAGACTGTATAACTGTGTAATAGTATAATATTAGTTATAGTGTATACATGTATATATTATTTATATTTCTTCTCTTTTATAAACATAGTGAGTAAAAAGTAAAACAGTTCTTTTTATTTCTCAAGTTCAGAACAGAATGAAATTGAGGTTATAATGAGATTGTACCATGTTTACAATTTACTATTAAGTTACAGAATAAACATTTCACTTTAATAATCATTTAATAATTAACAATTTTATTACTCTCAGTTATTTACACGTTCCTTCCTGTAAAACCCTCATATTTAACCTTTATTCCACTCAATTTCATACTTTACACATATTATTATTATTATTATTATTATTATTGTTGTTGTTGTTGTTGTTGTTATCATTATTATTATCGATAATAATATTTTCTATGAAAAATAAATATATAAACACCACTTTAATGTAATCTCTATCATTTAGTGAATGACTTTTTGTGGAGCTCCATAAAGTCCTGCAGAAAATAAGAGTCTCACTTGAAGTCAGAATTTACACACGACGGTAAAACCAGGTTTCAAAATAAAGCAACCGCAACAAACAACAAACAAAATAATGCCCAAAAAGATAAACAGTATAAGTTTTACTATTTTACATAAATAATAATAATAAGTGAATCTTCTAGAAATCCTGTTATAAATAATAATGAATTTGATCTGATGATGATTTAAGGCTTTTTTTTTTGTACGTGTAAACTCACATCTCACACTGTGTGTTTCTCTCAGTGGAAGTGACTCTGGATCCTGATACAGCAAATCCACTTCTCATCGTTTCTGATGATGGAAAACAAGTGACATGTGGAAACACAGAACAGAAAGTCCCTGATACACCACAGAGATTTACTTATTATAGTGCTGTTGTGGGAAAGCAGAGTTTCTCCTCAGGGAGATTTTATTATGAGGTGCAGGTCAGAGAGAAAACACACTGGATATTAGGAGTTGTGACAGAAAACATTAACAGGAAGAGGAATGTTATAGAGAGACCTCAGGATGGAGTCTGGACTGTGGAACTGTATAATAATGGGTATAAAGCTCGTGCTGATAATGATGTCCCCCTCACACTGAGAGAGAAGGTGGAGAAGGTGGGGGTGTTTGTGGATTACGAGGAGGGTCTGGTCTCCTTTTATGATGTGAACTCCAGATCTCATATCTACTCTTTCACTGGTCAGACTTTCACTCACAAACTCTATCCATACTTTTATACTGGTTATGACAGAGTTCCACTGATCTGTATTTAATACTGAATACATTTTTCACCTCACAGTTTTTATCATATTAAATGTAACAAATAAAAATAAATAGTCTTTATTGTATATTGTATAAATTGTATGAATAAATATTCCATATTAAAGTGTTGTACAGTTTTATTTTCATTAAATAAAATTTTTTTCTTTTTCATAAACAAACCAAATCCGTAATGTGTATGTTGATTACAATTAATTAGAAACAACAACAACAACAACACAAACCAACAAACAGAAAACGAGCTCTGAATGGTGTGGGGAATCGGGATATAAGTGATGTGTCTGATTCATCACCACAGTAGATGGCGGTAATGCGCTACTTAACAAGGCGAACCCCCAGTAGAGAGAGAAAGAGAAAGAAAGAACGAATGAAAGAAAGAAAGAAAGAAAGAAAGAAGCCGAGGCAGCAGGAGGAGGAGGAGAATGTATGCATTTTCTGAAACGGATACACTGATAATTAAGTGTATTTCAGGCCGGCTGTTCGTGTGTCTGATTTTTCTGACCTTTCCGAGCCTTATAAAATCTCAGTCAGGTATGAAAACTGTGTGTGTGTGTGTGTGTGTGTGTGTGTGTGTGTGTGTGTGTGTGTGTGTGTGTGTGTGTGTGTGTGTGTGTGTGTGTGTGTGTGTGTGTGTGTGTGTGTGTGTGCGTGGCGTGCGGTGGTGTGTGTGTGTGTGTGCGTGTGTGTATACGTGTGGGATAAATGCCTACACTACAAACGGCGCAAAGTAAACAATGTAGTTCTTCATATTTGTTAATTATAGCAACTTTAAACAGTAAAACCGAGTTTCTCAGAATACAGTATACCACTGTAAACTGTTTTGTGACGTAAAGTTTGAAGTGTATATTTATTTCAGTAAGTAATCTATTACTAGAAAACATTTCACTGCATGTCGTACTCTGTATGTATGCTGTATGTAAATAAACTATGTAAATGACAGGTAAATAGTTTTGAGTATGTTGCGTGCTTTGAGCAGTAGTGGGGGGGGGTGTTGTTTGTAAAAGTTAAATATGGTTTAGTAAATAGTTTTTGGAATGTTTTCTTTAATTTCCTTTGGTAAAGAGGAGTGAGGTAGGTGAGGAACTCGGTGTATTGTTGTTTTATTGTTTTATTTATTATTTATTGCGTGTTGTGCTCGTTAGTATATGTATATGTTTGGTTGTTGAGCGCGGCTTTTTGATTTGTTATTTTGTAGAGAACTATTTTTATCGTCGTTGTGTATTCATTGGTTTATTGTTGTTTTTGTTTGTGTGTGTGTGTGTGTGTGTGTGTGTGTGTGTGTGTGTGTGTGTGTGTGTGTGTGTGTGTGTGTGTGTGTAGTTTTACGGTGCGACATGGCTAACGTTTAATGGCGCTGTAAAAAAAAAGGCAAATATAAATAAAGAAGCACCCATTGAAACTCTCTCTGTCTCATTTATGGATGCCAAAGGGCAGCTACATTATTATAATAATAATTATAAATTATTTTGCTTACATTTACATACCTATACAATAATAATAATAACAAGAAAATAATGTTTTAGTCTTTTTAAACTGGTTTGATTTGACCTATTCTGGTTAAATGTAAAAGCATTCCCGTGTTATCTTTCATCTATAATTTCATATATGATGTAAACTGCTTTAGTATACACACTCAGTGATACTGTAATGTTTGAATTTCCCTCTAAGACCAGGATAAATTGTTCCATAGACAAAGCTGTATTTTTATGTAGGGCCCAGAACCTTTATGAACACCGGTCTTCAGTGAGAAATGTTATGTACAAATGGACAGACTTTAAGTTACTACTAGGAAACATAAAATATTATATTCAAACTCCTTATACCAAATGCAAAGCAAAGTGGTAAAGGTTTTTTTTTTTCCAATAGCTTAATAAGTAAAAAATACAGATAGTATTTTTGCAATATGATAATATCAAGATGATAGTAACAGAGATTATCAGAGGTCGAATCTTCAAATTATACAGCGAAGATTCCACCATCTTGAAGTCTTCATGTCGAACCATCTGCACCAACTTTCCTTGCCTTATTATATTATTATATCATGAAGCTGAAATAACCAGTGAGACTGAGACAAGTTTATTAGAAATGTATTTTTAGTGTTCAGTACAATCTGTGACAGAATTTGAAATGAATCAACTGATGGTTTGGATTTTTCGCTGCTCAGAATATATTTTTCCCATACTTTCCTCCAGTCTATCTGGTTCACAGATACCCAAATCATACAAAGTGGTAATTGCTTTAATTTAACTTTAAGAATGTTTAGGTAGAAAACTGACACTACATTTGTTGAAAAGAATTAGAAAACCAAGCCTGAACTGGATGTGCCACAAGAGCTGACTCCATAAACTCTGAGGGATGAATTCAATTACAAATTCAATGCATTCATTCATTCATTCATTCATCTTCTACCGCTTTATCCGATCTTCCCTCAGGTCACGGGGAGCCTGTACCAATCTCGGGCGTCTATTGGCATTTAGACAGGATACACCCTGGATGGGGTGCCAAACCCTTTGCAGGACACACACATTCATACACTAGGGACAATTTTTTTCCAAGGTGCCAATCAACCTACCGTGCATGTTTATGGACCGGTGGAAACCGGAGAACCTGGAGAAAAAAACCATGAGGCACGGGGAGAACATACAAACTCCACACACACATGGTCGAGACGGGAATCGAACCCAGATCCTGGAGGTGGCAGGCGAACATGCTAACCACTAAGCCACCATGCCCCATACGAACTGTTTATATGTAAAAAAAAAAAAAAAAAGAAAGAAAAGAAAAGGTTGTTTCTGCACAGCGGAATGTTCAGGTTTGTGAGCAAAGTAGTATCCTGTCTCACAAAATCTCTTTTAACTGTAAATAACGAAGAAAAATAATATTATAAAATTTTACTTGATGGCTATTTGGTCAAATGATATTAAAATGTCTCCATCAAATGTATCATACAGAGTATCAAGACCTTTATGTGCCCAGACTCAAAAATTGCTGTCTATAATCTCCATTCTTGTATTGAAGCTTTATATGATTATTGTTGTGCAAAATCAAACTATTGCTTTACAATACATTTTGTAAACTATACTATTGAAACTATACATTTACAAATTCATATACAAATCAATAATCTATCAATAATCAGATATCAATAATCTGATTAGATTAATCAGGCATCTTTTTGAAGTGGTTTGACAGCAAGATTTTTTTTTTCGTTTACAAATAATGCAGACATTTGCATAATAAATCATAAAATTATAACCCCTGTTGGAGATAACTGTTTAAAGCAATTTCACTATACAGTTTTTATTTTATTGTAGCTCAGGGAAGCCAGCCGGTGATCACGATGGAGAATTATGATCATTCAGGAGGGATTTATTTAGTGTGTGAATCCAGAGGCTGGAACCCTGAACCAGAGATTGTGTGGCTGAACAGAGAAGGAGACACTCTGCCTGCTGAAGACACACAGATACACAGAGACACTGAGGGCTTCAGTGTGAAACGCAGCATCACTGTTCATGATTACAGCAACGACAACAACAGATTTTACTGCAGAATTCAACAAACACATCACATGATGGAGACAGAGATTATTATTAATGGTAAGTGTTTGTGTTATATTTAGTTTACACTGTAAATATTCTGCAATAAATTTTGCATTTGAATGCATTATTGTATTGTTTTATTTTATTGGTGATTTGATGTTATTAAATAGATCTCGCACAAATTTGTATAAATATGTAAAACTGTACTTGATTTTATTTTAGATAAAGTCTTTGCTGTTTGGAAGTGGATTGTCGGCATTTCGGTTTCATCGTGTCTTATTGCTGTCGGATCGATTATAACTGCAGTGATCTGTTACAAGAAAGGTAATATTTATAATATTTTTCTGCATAACATCTGTAGCCTAAGTGATACTACAGTTAATACCAGAGCTGTTACCCAGAGTTTATAAACTTTGGTCCTAGAAATCACATGTTCTGTATGTTTGTGTGTTTTTCCTGCTACAACACACTTCCTTTAACTCTGTTAATAGCATTGGTGATTATTAGTTAATATTATTATCATTATTATGGTGATTATCTGCTCTTTTTGAAGACATTAAAATTCAGTTCCGTCTCAAACACTGACCTCTATATTTTAATGTATTTATAGTTTATATTATTAGACAAATACTGTATTAGCTATATCTCATCAAATGCATTCTCATATATGTCATCAGATGCGTTCATTTGTAAATTAAATTACTCTGCAACATCTGCAAATCACTATATTAATAATGAAGACTCACCAAATACTGTATAAGCATGTTAATATTTCTTCCTATCAGACTTTTCTAATATTGTTACTTTAAGCGGATGTATAGATTCAAACGATGGATAGATAATTAAAATAAAGTATATATGATTATATCTAAGCACAGCAGTCACAGTGTTGCTGAACAGTACAGTGCTGCAGATTTATTAAAGAGATGCAGACAAGACAATTCTATTAAACCAAATAAAATGAGAATTATTATATTTACATTAATAATAATATATCAGTAATCTGAAGGGTAAATACAAACAGTCCAAGATCATTAAGGACAAAAATGAACCATCTTCAATTCACAGAGAATTCCAGCAGAGTTTCAGCGAGCAGGGACTGTGTTTATTGTCTGTTAGTGATTTAGGTGTTATTAACACCTTCATCTCACTGTAATCAGTAAAAAATGTAATAACTGTAGAAAAAAAGTGAGGCAAGTTGTGCATGTAGACTGCAGGAGTGACGCATGTACAGAGGTGAAGATGAAGACCACAATAACATCTACACACATAAATATATTGAGGATGTTGAAGGCTGTTTGATTAAAAATCTTTTTCTGTTTTATTCTCAGCACTTCAAAAAGAGAAGCAAAAAACAGGTGAGACTGAAGTAATTAATAATGAAGTTAAAGTAGGAAATAATTCATGTAAGAAAACTGGAAAATTGCAAGAATGTTTGGATCTCTTTTAATTAGAAACACAATTTAACATTGTAAAGGTTTAAAAGAAGGAGCAGGTCGGGGCAGAGGGGAGAAAATAACTTCTCATGTTTATTTAAAAGTTGACAATTTATGTGCAGGTCAGATCACGTGTACAGATTTGTAACACAGAAAGTAAACAGGAAGGAGTTTTATGGCGTGAGATAATGGACTGCATTTATCCTGAATTTATAATGTTGTAAAATAATGTGTGTAAATGTGATGTTGTAGAAAAGTGAATTTTAATGTTTATTAATGAATATGTATATATTGGTTCTAAATGAAACAAGAAAATCTATTTCATTTAGTAATTACATAGAAATTCTAATCTTCTTAGGGTTATCACAGATTGAGAGGAAACCCCTGGTGTGTTGTGATTGGTAAAATGTAAACATGTTTAGTTAAAATAATGTAAAATGTTCCTTCACAGAGTTTCTAAAGAAGTTGTTTTCAGGTAAGAACAATGAGTGTCTGTGTGTGTGTGTGATTGTGTGATTATAACACTGTATAACTGTGTAATAGTATAATATTGTAAAATATTATACTGTTAAATGTTATGTTATAGTGAAATGTTATAGTGTATACATGCATGCATAATTTATGATATTTCTTTTATAAACATATTGAGTAAAGAGTAAAACAGTTTTGCTACCCAGATTTTCAGATATTTTCATTTAGCTTTTATAGACTGTTATAACTTCACATATCTTTTATAGACTGTTAGAACTTCACATAGCTTTTATACACTTAGAATTTCACATAGCTTTTATAGACTGTTATAACTTCACATATCTTTTATACACTGTTATAACTTCTCATAGCTTTTATACACTTTTAGAATTTCACATAGCTTTTATACACTGTTATAACTTCTCATAGCTTTTATACACTGTTATAACTTCACATAGCTTTTATACACTTTTAGGAGTTCACATAGATTGTATACACTGTGGTAACTTCACATAGCTTTTGTAACATAGCTTTTATACACTGTTATAACTTCATATAGCTTTTATACACTGTCCTTAATGTCCTGAAGCAATTAAGAGTGTCATGTGAAGATCGAATCTTTTTGACCTGCAAACTCACATCACACACTGTGTGTTTCTCTCAGTGGAAGTGACTTTGGATCCTGATACAGCAAATCCTGAACTCATCGTGTCTGATGATGGAAAACAAGTGGCATGTGCAGACACAGAACAGGATCTCCCTGATACACCACAGAGATTTACTGAATATCCCTGTGTTGTGGGAAAGCAGAGTTTCTCCTCAGGGAGATTTTATTATGAGGTGCAGGTCAGAGGTAAAACTAGATGGATATTAGGAGTCGTGACAGAAAACATCGATAGAAAGTGGATTGTTATAGAGAAACCTCAGTATGGAGTCTGGACTGTGGGACTGTATAATAATGAGTATAAAGCTCATGATCATCCTGATGTCCCCCTCACACTGAGAGAGAAGGTGGAGAAGGTGGGGGTGTTTGTGGATTATGAGGAGGGTCTGGTCTCCTTTTATGATGTGAACTCCAGATCTCATATCTACTCTTTCACTGGTCAGACTTTCACTCAAAAACTCTATCCATACTTTTATCCTGGTTATGACAGAGTTCCACTGATCTGTGTTTAATACTGAATACATTTTTCACCTCACAGTTTTTATCATCTATTAAATGTTAAATGCAGTTCCGAAATAGTTTTTTAATTCTGTTATTTTTACTTTTTGTCAAAAATGTACTTGTTGTTTTTTGTTGTTAAAATTTACAAGAAGAGTGCTTTATTCTGGAAGAACAATGTGTTGCATTTCACTATTTCCAAGTAATGTATGTAAAATATTTTTAAATAATGAACCTCATTCTGTTATTGGCTAAATTCCACATTCACAAATGGAAATACTCCAACTCCAGGCCTCTTTTTTTACTGTGTTTAAAAAAATAACTTAAGCAAAATGTTGCTTGTAAAATTAACACAGAAAAAAAAACCTCAAATACTTTATATGTTTGGGAACTTTTTCCTGTTTTCAATGACCCGTAACTCTTATTCTCTTTCCTCTGTTTTATGTTGCATCTCACCTCCTCCTCATTGTTACTTCATTGTTTACTGTATTTTATTTTCATCGTCTTGATGGTTGTGCATTATTTACTTGTTCAGTTACTGTGTTCCGTAATGTCTATGTTGATTACAAGCAAGTAAAAAACAAACAAACGAAAAACATCCGAAGCCCTGAATAGTCTGGGGAAAATTGATGTAAGTGATGTGTCTGGTACATCACCACAGAAGATGGCGGTAATGCGGTACTTAAGAGTGCGAACCCCCAATAAAGAAAGAACGAAAGAAGAAGAAAGAAAAGGCAGCAGGAGGAGAAGGAGAAAGAGAAGGGGGGTGTTTACAGAATCGGGTCCAGATGGTTCCAACCGAAAGTAAACCAAACCGAAAGTAACATTAAGCTAAAATTGTGGACACGTACCCTTTCTACTCTGTTATCTTTACGAAAATACAAATCATTACAATGAGTGAGTATCTGAACTATATATATATATATATATATATATATATATATATATATATATATATATATATATATATATATATATATATATATAAACGAATTTATTCATTTTCTGAAACGGATGCACTGATGATGAAGTGTCTTTCAGGGCGGCTGTTCGTGTGTGTGACTTTTCTGACTTTTCCCAGCCTTGTGAAATCTCAATCAGGTATGAAAACTGTGTGTGTGTGTGTGTGTGTGTGTGTGTGTGTGTGTGTGTGTGTGTGTGTGTGATCAAATAAAATGCTTGTTAATTATAGCAATTACTTTCAACTACAGTTCAACTGAGTTGATCCATATTCTGAGCATACAATATAACAACTGCGCTATATAACGATATATATATGCTATATTTACATTTGCAGTATTTAGCAGACGCCCTTATCCAGGGCGACGTACAAGAGGTGCTTTAGGTCTCGCTCTAAGGATAAGATTCATTCATGAATGAATATATAAGACGATGTAAAGGTTAGTGCAGCCCGCGTGTTTTATATGAAAGCCACTTTTACCGCGTTGTGTGTGGAAAGTTCCTTTTTGTGCAACGTGGAGCTGAACGAACCAATCACAGTGGAATATGTGACTCCCGGGGGCGGGGCATCGGCCGGGTTTGATACGAGCAGAGAAACATTTCTATAGAGCAGGGGTCACCAACGTGGTGCCGTGGTGCAGTGGGCACCAGGTAGCCCCCAAGGAGCACATGAGTAGCTCTCAGGCTTGCTATAAAAAGTGCACAACTCATCAGTGAGATGCGTCTATAATGTAAAATGTAGTTAATTCGTTGTTGATAGTCACTGTCAAGGTGTATTTCAAGTGTATTTCATAGATAATAATGGAAAATATAATCAATAATAATAATAATATATAACATAAATAAAGGTAAATTTGTTATTTGTTTTCAGAGGAGATTTCAAACTGGTACTTTATATGACTCGGTGTCCATGTAGTAGCTCTCAGTTACAAAAAGGTTGGTGATCCCTGCTATAGAGGAATTAGTCCTTCTTATGAGCATGTTTGACTTTGACCTGGATGAAGGTAATGTTACCGGTGTATGATTCGACGTCATGCGGATCATATTTAGTTTTTTTATCATTTGAAATAGACTGATACATGTGAACGTTGATGGCGATATGATCGCCACTATCCACGCAGATGGTTTATCATGCGGGGAGTGGACCTGCGATGTAAACTGATTTGTGAAGTAAAGTTTGAAGTGTATTTTTATTTCAGCAAGTAACCTATTAATATTTTGAATTAAATTTAAGGATATACCTATACAACACTAATAATAACAACAAGAAGAAGAAAATGATGTTTTAGTCCAGGGGTAGCCAACCAGCCAGAGACCATTTTTTTCTGTGTTACCGCAAAGAGCCACATCATTAAACATGGGCACACATGAACGTTACCCATCCCTTCCTCACACACACACACACACACACACACACACACACTTCTGCTCATCCAGATGTATTGTAAATGTCACACACCAACACGATAATAACAGAAATTGACTCCCGACAGTACTAAAACTACAGGATAGTCCAGGAGTGGCCAACCAGTCTTTTTTAAGAATTACATAAGAACAAGATACAGACAGAGTGTTTTATGCAATATGACAAAATCAGGATGATTGTAACACATCAGAGGTTGAATCTTCAAATTATACGATGAAGTTTCCACCATCTTGAAGTCTTCAGGTCAAACCATCTGCAACGGCTTTGCTTGCCTCAAGTTGAGGCTCTAGCTTTATTGGCTGTTGAGAGTTTTAACATTACTATATCATGAAACTGAAGTAACCAGTATCGCACTGATAAAGTATATGGAGAGAGCCATCTTTGCACAATTATCTTCTTGGTAGATGTTAGTCCTGCCTACCAGATCTTTCTTTGCAGTTCTATAAAAACTAAACTAGAGACATCATTTAGAAGGAGGACAACTGGTTGCACTGCTACATCTTTTCTTCTCATATCAGACAGTACTGATGAGATCTTTTCACAAAACTCAAACCATCTCGTATTCCCATAACATATACATGAATGTTCCTATGTGTTGATAGGGACTAAATTTACAGTGGGCACTGGGAGACAATTTAATTTAATAAATTCATGAATTAATTTAATTAATTTAATAAAACGTTTCCAGTACAATCTGTGACAGAATTTAAAATGGATCAATTGGTGATTTGGATTTTTCGATGCTCAGAATATATTTTCCCCATACTTTCCCCCAATCTATCTGGTTCAGGGATAACTTCCTTTCCCAAATCATAAAAAGTGGTAATTGCTTTAATTTAACTTTAAGAAGGTGAAGGTAGATCGCTAACACTACATTTGTTGAAAAAGAAATTAGAGAACCAACCATGAACTGGATGTGTCACAAGAGCTGCTTCCCAATGGACTCCACATGCTCTGAGGGATGAATTCAATTACAGACACAGGTACATTAAAAGACGTAACTATATACTGAAAGCTAAGTATACTCGTATTATACCATATGACTCCTTAATCCTTTTTTTTATATTTTTATAATTTCTTTTTTTTTTTTTTTACAATGGAACAAGTACAATCAAACAACAGCAACAAAAAAATCATATAAGCATCTTGCTTTACATATTTGTACCTCAACATATGCGACATATCCTCATTAAACAAATCTTCTAATAAGAATAGAGAATATATCCAAGCCCCTAAATAGCAAAAATGGGTCCCGTTTTTATTTCTATAAAATATGATGTCGTTGTTATAAGAAGCACATGTTAAACAAGTAAGTAAATAAGATTACCTCAAAACAATGTGCAACAAAATATTAAGTGTACCTTCAGGCAAGTGTCATTGGTTTGTTTATTTCTTTCTTGTTTATTAGTTTGTTTATTAACAGTTATTTCTTTTCTGAAAACACATAGAGAAATTAATGGTCGTCGGTCCAGAAGCTCCTATTGTTGCTGCTGCTGGTGAAGATCTGGTTCTTCCCTGTTCTATCAAACCCACTACCAGTGCTGTGGACATGACAGTGGAGTGGATGAGACTGAAGGAAGAGGCTTTAACAATACATCGCTATAAGGATCATGAAGACAGATATGAAGAACAGGATGAGACCTACATAGGAAGAACATCACTGTTTAATGAGGAGCTACAGAAAGGCAACGCTTCACTCAAACTCTCACATCTCAGAGTCTCTGATGAAGGAGAATATAAGTGTCTCATATCAGACAAATCCTGGTATGATGACTTCATTGTTTATGTCACTGTAGAGGGTAAGATTCATTCCTGCAGCCTTCCTATGCCTATTTGCTGGCTTTGTTGTGTTGAATATATTCATCTGTAGTATTATATAGAATAGAATAGTCTTTATTTGTCACATATACATTACAGCACAGTGTAAGTTTTTCTAAATACAGTATATCCTAGCTTGTTTGAAGGCTGGGGTCAGAGTGCAGGGTCAGCAATGATACAGTGCTCCTAGAGTACAGAGGGTTAAGGACCCTGCTCAAGGATCCAAAAGTGCAGGCCTCGAACCTCCAATCAGTAGCCCAGCACCTTAACCACTGATCTACACCCTCCCTATTCATTACTCTTACACATTAGTTAATATTCACACAGAGCAATACACACATACATTCAGTAACTCATGGTCTTTTTTTTCCCCACACATTTTCATCCAGGCATCTTTTTGAAGTGGTTTGACAATTTACCTTAACAAATAATGCAGACATTTGTAGGTAGTGTAGCTCAGTGGCCTAAGGCGCCGGGCTGCTGATAGGAAGATCTGGGTTCGAGCCCCGGTATGGCCAAGCTGCCGCCCTTGGGTACTTGAGCAAGACCCTTAACCCTCTGTGCTCCAGGGGCGCTGTATCATGGCTGACCCTGCGCTCTGACCCCAACTACCAACAACAAGCTGGGATATGCGAAGAAAGAATTTCACTGTGCTGTAATGTATATGTGACAAATAAAGGCTATTCTGTTATTCTATTCTATGGAGAATAAATAAGAAAATAACACCTTTTGGAGGTAACAGTTTAAAACAATTTCACTATACAGTTTTTGTTACATTGTGAAAATGCACTTTTCCTTTCATGACTGTAGCTCAGGGAAGCCAGCCGGTGATCACGATGGAGAATTATGATCATTCAGGAGGGATTTATTTAGTGTGTGAATCCAGAGGCTGGAAACCTGAACCTGAGATTGTGTGGCTGAACAGAGAAGGAGACACTCTGCCTGCTGAAGACACACAGATACACAGAGACACTGAGGGCTTCAGTGTGAAACGCAGCATCACTGTTCATGATTACAGCAACGATAACAACAGATTTTACTGCAGACTTCAACAAAAACATCACATGATGGAGACAGAGATTATTATTAATGGTAAGTGTTTGTGTTATATTTAGTTTACACTGTAAATATTCTGCAGTAAATTTCTATTTTAATGCATTATTGCATTGTTTTATTTTATTGGTCATGTTATAAAACTGGGGGCACGGTGGCTTAGTGGTTAGCACGTTCGCCTCATAGCGCCAGGGTCCGGGTTCGATTCCTGTCTCAGCCATGTGTGTGTGGAGTTTTGCATGTTCTCACCATGTCTCAGGGGGTTTTTCTCCGGGATCTCTGGTTTCCTCCCGGTCCAAAAACATGCACGGTAGGTTGATTGGCATCTTGGAAAATTGTCCCTAGTGTATGAAGGTGTGTGTGATTGTGTGTCCTGCGATGGATTGGCATTCCATCCAGGGTGTATCCTGCCTTAATGCCCATAGACGCCTGAGATAGGCACAGACTCCCCGTAACCAGAGGGAAGATCGGATAAAGCGATGAATGAATGAATGAATGTTATTAAATAGATCTCGTACAGATTCTTATAAATATGTACTTGATTTTATTTCAGATAAAGTCTTTGCTGTTTGGAAGTGGATTGTCGGCATTTCGGTTACAGCGTGTCTTTTTGCTGTCGGATCGATTATAACTGCAGTGATCTGTTACAAGAAAGGTAATATTTATAATATTTTTCTGCATAACATTTGTAGCCTAAGTGATACTACAGTTAATACCAGAGCTGTTGTCCAGAGTTTATAAACCATGGTCCTAGAAATCACATGTTCTGTGTATTTGTGTGTTTTTCTTGCTATAACACACTCCCTTTAACTCTGATAATAGCAGTGTATAAAATATGTAACACTATAAATCAGCTGATTATCATGATCAGGTGTATAAAAGCACAGAAATCAGTCATGTGTATGATGGTGAGTTCTCCAGGAGCAGAATAAAGCAGGGATTGTGTTTATTGTAAATACTGTAAGAAGTCTGTTAGTGACTCAGAAACACCTTCATCCCACTGTAATCAGTGACTCTGACAAGTGAGGCAAGTTGTGCATGTAGACTGCAGGAGTAACACTTAACAACATCTACACACAGAAATATATAGAGGATGTTGAAGGCGGTTTGATTAAATACCTTTTTCTGTTTTATTCTCAGCGCTTCAAAAAGAGAAGCAAAAAGCAGGTAAGTCTGAAGTAATTAATTCAAATAAACATAACAAATAATGTCAGTCTGAATAAATATAATCACAAAGAAAACTGGGAAACTGCAAGAATGCTTGGGTTTCTTTCACTTAGAAACACAATTTAACATTGTAAAGGTTTACACCAAGGTGCAGATCGGGGCAGAGGGTAGAAAATAACTTTTAAATGTTTATTTAAAAGAAAGCTAGCAGTTTATGTGGAGGTCAGATCACGTGTACGGATTTGTAACACAGGAAGGAGTTTTATGGCGTGAGATACTGGACCTGAATTTGCTGTAAAAATAATGTGTAAATGTGATGTTAAAGAAAAGTGAATTTTAATGTCTATTAATGAATATGTATATATTGGTTCTAAATAAAACAAGAACCTATCTAAATCTATTTAATTTAATAATTATAAATAATTTAAAAAATAGGGTTATTACAGATTGAGGGAAAACAGCTGGTGTGTTGTGATTGGTTCAGAATTAGATTTTCTTTAGACTTTGGTTTAATTACTTATTTTTATGATTCCATATGTTTTCTTATTTCTTATTACTTTTATTAATCATGATTTCTAAAAATATTTTTTAATGAGCTTGATTTCCTTTTTATTGAATTATTATATATACATTTCATTTTTGAATTCAGATCCAATATATATATATATATAATATATATATATATATATATATATATATATATATATATATATATATATATATATATATATAAGGCACTAACAAAATATTTTAAATACTCACTTTTACACATTTTAGTCATTACAGGTTCAGGTTTATCGGATTCTCATTTCACCGCACAGAGATTTCTGTAAAAGAGTAGAGATACAAACACATCCCTCACATTATATTATATTATTGTTTACTACTCATAACTGACCTGTAACATGATACACATTATGTTAAGCATGTTTAACAAACATATAACATCAGATGACAAGTACATTTCATTTGTGTTGTATTTACCGTTTTATTATATTACACACTTTAATCTATTTTGCACAGATTTAAACAAACCACAAAACCATTGTATCTGTTTTAGTCTCAGAGCTTCAAACGGAGAAATCATACAGAGTATTATATTACAATAATTCATTTGTTCACTCATATGAGTGGAATTAGATTTGTTTATTTTTGTTTGTATTTATGGTGTGTGGTGTAAATGTGTATATTTATTAATGGACTGTAAATTGTAAACATTTTTGGTTAAACTAATATAAAATGTTTCTTCACAGAGTTTCTAAAGAAGTTGTTTGCAGGTAAGAACAAATCTTATATATATATATTTGTGTGTTGTGTGTGTGTGTGTGTGTGTGTGTGTGTGTGTGTGTGTGTGTGTGTGTGTGTGTGTGTGTGTGTGTGTGTGTGTGTGTGTGTGTGTGTATATATATATATATATATATATATATATATATATAAACAAGAAATATATACATATATGATCTATAGAGGTAGTAAATAGAATAGTAATTATAGTAATTACAGAATGAAATTGAAGATGTGATGAGAATAAAAGAATGATTATTTACAGCATGTTTGTGGAAAAGTGATGAGTATAAAAACTCTTTATCTATCAGAGGTGAAGGTTGTCGTTCTGGATAAAGAAGTAGAATAAATTTTTAATCCTGCAGTTAAAAAGAGTCACGTTTCTCTTCCAAAAACTAAAAAAACTTACCAGATATATTTATCACTAGAGACTCTCATTGTACTGATTTTCTCCTGTCCGTGACGACACGTGTTTCCTGTTACAGTCCTACTGTTACATCTTAATATCGTTTATCACAAATTACCTATATATATTGTTTAATATCTAATAGATATATATATATATATATATATATAGAGAGAGAGAGAGAGAGAGAGAGATATATACATTAATTCATTTCTTTTAATTCATTTTCTACCGCTTTATCCGATCTTCCCTCGGGTCACGGGGTGCCTGTGCCTATCTCAGGCGTCTATGGGCATTAAGGCAGGATACACCCTGGATGGAATGCCAACCCATCGCAGGGCACACACACACACACACACACACACTCACATTCATACACTAGGGACAATTTTCCAAGGTGCCAATCAACCTACCATGCATGTTTTTGGACCGGGGAGAAACCGGAGAACCCGGAGAAAAAACCCCTGAGGCACGGGGAGAACATGCAAACTCCACACACACATGACCGAGACGGGAATCGAACCCGGATCCTGGCGGTGTGAGGCGAACGTGCTAACCACTACGCCACCGTGCCCCTTATATATATATATTCAATTACAGTTACTTTTGAAAATGTCGAACATTACAAATCCTAAAGACCACCACCTAACACCCCCTAACACTAACATAATCTGAGAGCAAACAAGAGGGCACCGCGCGTGGCAGTGCTTGGGCCCTAAAAATTCCATAATCGATTTCATTTTGACCAAAATCACAGCTCTGCTTTTCTCCTTTTTATCATTACAGCTGATCCTGGAATTGTAAATGTCAGCGAAAAAAAAAGTTATTAGGCCCTAAGCGCTGTGCCATCGCCGCCCCTGTGTACCAGTTACATTTAGTTTATATTTATTATTATTTTTGTTGTTGTTGGTGGTATTATTAATTTTTTTTGAAAAAGTAATATCCAAATGCCATGGTAATGTTTGTTTTTTTTTTAAAAACAACCGTAACAAACAACAAAAAGAAAATGCATAAAAGTATGAACAACAATCACGGATTAACTTCTCAGTTATGAAAGTGGTTTTAGAAACTATAAACAAATTATAGAAATTATATAAAAAATATAATGGCAGCAGTTACAGGAACCAAAACCGTAAAATCACACACACACACACACACACACAAACACACATACAATATACTGTACAAGTTGTACTCTATTTTACATATTTTTAAAAATACTAATAATTGAATCTTCTACAAATCCTCTTATAAATAATAATGAATTTGATTTGATAATTATTGAATCTTTTTTTACCTGTAAACTCACATCTCACACTGTGTGTTTCTCTCAGTGGAAGTGACTCTGGATCCTGATACAGCAAATGCTCTTCTCATTGTGTCTGCTGATGGAAAACAAGTGACACGTGGAAACACAGAACAGGATCTCCCTGATACACCACAGAGATTTACTGAAGATCCCTGTGTGTTGGGAAAGCAGAGTTTCTCCTCAGGGAGATTTTATTATGAGGTGCAGGTCAGAGGGAAAACACACTGGATATTAGGAGTCGTGACAGAAAACATTAACACGAAGGACTGGAATTCACGGAGACCTCAAACTGGGTTCTGGACTGTGGGACTGTGGTTTGGGAATCAGTATAGGGCTCTTGCTGATCCCGCTGTCCCCCTCACACTGAGAGAGAAGGTGGAGAAAGTGGGGGTGTTTGTGAATTATGAGGAGGGTCTGGTCTCCTTTTATGATGTGAACTCCAGATCTCATATCTACTCTTTCACTGGTCAGACTTTCACCGAGAAACTCTATCCATTCTTCAATATTTGGGTGAATGATGGAGCTCCACTGATCTGTGTTTAATACTGAATACATTTTTCACCTCACAGTTTTAATCATCTGTGCAATGTTAAAAATAAAAAGTGTGCAGACATGCATGTATTGCATGTATCTATCTACATTTATGATATTTATGAGAATGCTTATTTAGACTTTAGATGTGTGGTATTAGAATCTGATGTGTCTAAGTATTATGTACAAAACATCATCTGACTGAACCCTGCAGCTTATAAACGACGCCATATTAGGGCATGTTTCACTGAAATGATCTTTACCGCACCAAACTGTACATCCTGCACACACACACACACGTCCTCTTTTTCGTAATCCCAGACATGTTGATGTGTACTTAAGAGATCATGCTTCCCATTTTCTGTGTATAAAAACTGTATTGTACACTATAAACTTTGGACATGACTGTATTAATACATGTGTCCTATTTGCATTGAATCCCTAGAAGAGCGAGGCAGCAAGAGTGCAACATTGGTCGTGGTTGACTGATTTCCCAACAAAAATAAATATTGTTTATTTCTGATGCATTATATACAATAGCTGTTGTTGTTTTTTTTATATTATTCTTTTTCATAAATATACTATTTTAATTCTACAGTCTGTATTTCATATTTTCCATGTTATTAATGTGGAATTTTATCATTACAAAGAAAACAAGTAAATAAAATCAACAAAAAAATCAAATAAAGATTATTATTATGATTTATTTTCACATTTACAGTTAATGTTAAAAACAACATGAAAGAAATATAAAAGAAAACCTTGCAGTCATTAAAAAAATTAATATTCAACATCACTCACTATATTTATAAAGAGGAAAAGTGTAAATGATTCAGGGGGAATTTTCACATCATAAATTCAACAACAATAAAAAAAAGTAAATAATAATTAATAACTTATATAAACAATATTATAGATAAAATAGATTATATATATATATATATATATATATATATATATATATATATATATAGATATATATATATATAATATATATAATATATATATATATATATAATAATATAATTAATAAAGTTAAATAAAACCAAAATATATTTAAAAAATATATATTTAGACATTTAATTTGTTATTGTTTTGTGGATGTAAATAAAATTCCAAAAACATTTTTAAATTCCTCACAACAAGAAACTTAACAATAAAAGTCTCACGTATCATCAGAATTTGCGCATGACCCTGATTGGAGATTTCAAAATAAAGGTACCGCAACGAAAACTACATAAAGTAATGTATAAACGTATAAATAATTACAGAAACCGAAAACAGGATCCAAAACCGTGAAACCATAAATTTCAATCTTACACACACAAACAAATATAAAGTAAGATCATTTAAAATGATAAACAGAATAAAGTAATGGTAATCATTTATCTTTCAGGGAAGAGGCGTAAATGGCGGGAAAGGCGGGAAAACGGAACAGTAGCGACATCTAGAGGCGAGAGAAGGAAAAACACCTGACAGAATATATCTGTATATTATAACTATAATGTTTTGTCTGAAATAATTTTATTATCCGAGTATAAATTTGAGTATAAACTGGTGGGAAAGTTTAATATCTATTTTATAACTGTGATGTTTGGATGCTGTCCTAACACCAGGAACCTCTAAAAATAGATGAAATGAGGACTTTTGTGTCTTTTTAAATATTAATAATAATCCATACACACTAAATGAATAATGAATGCGGATTAAACACACTGCAGTGGATAAATCGTATTAAATTTAAATAGTGTGAGACAGGAGAAAACCGGAAGTTCACGGTCACGTTGGTTGAACGTATGCGGACGTTCCCGTGATTCCCTGCGACAGATTGGTGTGTTGTGTGTGTGTGTGTTAGGAGGAGAACGAAGTAAAGATGGCGGCTGATGGAGTCCCAGGCACGGAGTCGAACCCGGACTTAAACTCATGGAGCGTCCCGGAGTTGCAGGCCAAGCTGGCGGAGATCGGAGCGCCGGTTATGGGTGAGCAAACCGGCATCAAAGTCCACGTGGTGGTGTAGCGTCCCGGCTAACGGCGAGCTGCATCATATGGGCTAGCGTTAGCTTTAGCATTAGCATGATTAGCATTGGCTGTAAGAAAAGCATGTCCGGTACCGGGGCTCCGTTATCACCCAGCGGAGGGTTCGGTACCGGAGGATCAGGCTTCACTTGCACCTACAATGCGCGGGTGTGTGTTACAGGAATGACGTCATTATTCCGAATTCGGGTGAATGTAGGTGTGAATGAATGATCCGCCATGTTCGTGTTGTGGGAAGCGATAAACGAGGGAATAAGAGATTCATCAACATCTCAGACATGCGTTTAATCCCATCCCTCTTTCTCTCTCCCTCCCTCTCTCTCTCTCTCCCTCTCCCTCCCTCTCCATTCATATTCCATTTTACCGTATTGAAAGTGTGCTGTTCTCTCTGCTCCCTTTAGGCCCCAGAGAGGAGTTAATGGACAGACTCAATTCTTACATGATGCAGGTAAATAAACAAAAATAACACATTTTTCACTTTTGCACAAACACACTTAATATTTGAGTTCCAACAATGAAAGATCCATCATTTTAATATGAGGGGAAATGCCGATGTTACAGCAGCCTGGATGTATAAAATAAGGACAATTTTCACATTGTGTAAATACTAAAGTAAAATAAATACAGAGGGAAATAAAAACGGAACAACAAAAGCGCCATCAAACATGACAGAAAAAAAATAGAAGTGGGTCATATTGATGCAGGTAAATAAACAAAAATAGATGATGTGTCACTTTGACACACAGACACGCTTAATATTTGAGGTCAAATAATGAATCATTTTAATATCAGGGACTATTTACAAAAATACCTCAAATCAGATCTTGCTTTAAACCAGAATCACCTTTAATGTCAAAGTGTCAGGGTTTGGATGTACAAGGAATTTGGTTCTGGTGCCTTAAAGACTTTAAGCTAGTATAAATGAGTAAATAATATTAAAGGAATAAACGAGGCATTAACTAAACACATGGATATCAAGTTTATATTTCTTTTTTATATTTATATTTCTTTATAACGGTCTGTGGGCAGGCATTTATGTTTTGTTTGTGTGTCTCTTTTCTTTCTCCGTATTCGTCTGTGTGTATTTCCTTACAATTGTTTGCTTGTGCATGCATGTGCCTTTCCTCATAATGGTGACTCGGTTTTGGATCTGAACCACTGGGACACCCCTTTCGCAGTTCACTTAATCTCTGATGAATGTACTGGAAATAAACTATTACTCTAGTAATTATTGTGGGTTTTCAGTTAATTCCCTTCTTCCATACACAACATCCTGAGTTATTGCTTGATACGGACGGTGTAAAACCTGTGTGTGTTAAGATATAGAATGTGATTTGTTTCCTCAGACGGGTGTGATGTTGACTAAACCCAGCTTGCCTGGTGGAGAAGACAAGGCCTTGACCACGGTAAGTGATCTCTCACACACGGTTTTATTATTTTAATGCATGCAATAAATAAATGGCTGCTGCTTTGTTGCTCCTGATCTCTGATTGGTGCTACATTGTGTGGTAGATGCCAGGTCTGCCTCCGATGCCCCCGATGCCTTCCATGCCTCTGCCTCCGGGCATGGGTGTGCTCCAGGCGATGGGCATGATGGGAGGTCCACCTCCACCTGGTATACGCATGAGCAGGGAGCCGCCAGGTGTCTCCTCCGGCATGGCGCAGGACGACTCGAACATGGCTCCAAGGGCCGGTCAGGTAGGAGATGGGAGGCGGCGCTTCAAGAGATCCTCATAAATAGGATCTGAGTTACTGAGTAATTACAGATTCATTCATGTGTACGGAAATATGTATGATAAATAGGAAGTGGTTTTAATGTTTCATGAAGAGTAACGGTGTTACTCTGTCTAGATCTAAACTCCTGCTGGTTCATTTGAGGACACATTCTATGTATGTAATGGGATAATAAACTTTTATTCCCCCCACAGTGGGGAAATGTCGACGTTACAGCGGCCTGGATGTATAAAATAAGGACACTTTACATTTTATAAATACAGAGGAAAATAAAAACGAAACAACAAAAGCACCATCAAACATGACAGAAAAAATAAATAAAAATAGAAGTGGGTCATATTGCACATGTTGCACTGGTGTTATTGCACAATTGCTATTGTAAATATAATCGATTTATTTAGGGATGTTAAATATTGTCTTGTCGGTACTTGTTTATTTATTTATTTGGATTCCCCCAAATGAATGGATGGCCATCTTGTGTTTCAGGGGGATTCCCGAGTGATCGAGGAGCAGTTAAAGGAACAGGAGCTTCTCGAGCAGCAGAAACGAGTAAGAGATAAGAAATTAAAGGCACAGCATGAACGCTATAAATAGTGTTCTTGCATCAGCACATTTCTCACACACGGCTAAAATGTGTTGTGAAAAGAAATTGCAGGTGAAACAGTGGATTAGTGTAGATGTCGAATAAGCTCCTCCCCGTGTTTGTCTCCAGGCTGCACAGCTGCTAGAACACGAGAGGCAGCAAGAGCTGGTTAAGATGCAGCAGACGGGGCCACCAGGAACCAGGGTGCCAGAACCGGGACCTGCACCCAGCCTGTTACCGCCCATTCCTCCACTTCGAGGTATACGTGTACTCCACTGTTGGATCAGATTTCCTTGATGTACATTCAGGTCATTATACATGGAAATAATTATGTAATGTAGCCAGAATGTATTGGTATGATGGTCTAATCTCATACATGTGTTTATTTTAGTTATTTTTTTTAAACAAGCTTGGTTTACTGGTTGCCTTTCAATTCAGATTAAAGTCTTATATAGATGTTATACAGACAAAAGTTCTATTCATGGTCAGTTTGATGATGCAATAAAAATAAGTACTGATTGTCAGTAGTGGGCCGTGTATTTCACGCCTCGGCCTTCAGTACCCTGTTGCATCACCTCTTAATGCATTAATCACAAAGAGGGTTCTCGTACAGTTACTACTCAGTGTTGCTGGTCAGCCGCTAGATGGCACCGGGTTCAGCAATTGTCACTATCTTATTGGTTAAAACAATAGGGACAAGCAGTTGATCTTGAAGGGCTTATGGCTGATACCTTCATGACACATGATGTGATTGCTCAGGGATATTTAGTTGAAATGTTGGTGATTTTGTACGTAGCAGTGCTTTATTGGAGATTATCAGCGTTTAGGTAAAGACTCAAGGACACGTCACTGATTTCTCTCTGTCTTGCTGTCTTTAGTAAACGTTTATGCCGATCAAGCAAACGTTAATGATCAAGTGCATGTTATTATTTGCCAGCAGAAATTTCCACTTCAATGGATTCTAGATCTTGTTGGAAAATGACGAAAAGCAGACCGAAAACCCGAGATCTGATTACATCTTAAACATTTTAATGGATTGTAAAAATGACTGATTATAAGATTTTTTATTGATTATTATTTTCAAACTATTTATCACTTCACACACTGTCTCGTAACTTGTTAACATGTGTGGGCATCTAGAAACATTCTGATTTGAGTCGTGTTTAAATGTTCATTTCCTCCCGTTTGTGTATGATTTTTGTGACCTGATGTCATTCGTTAATCTCATCTCTACTTCTAGTGGCCATGACCCCCAGTGGTCCCCCTCCTCCTGGAGTTTCTCTGATATCACAGAGCAATCAGCGACAGAGAGTACCACCTCCACCTGGCGAGGACTCGAGAGAGGTAACGAACCGTTTTTTTTTTCCCAACAGCTCGACCTTGTCCGGTGAAGTGCATTGTGGGATTTCCCGGGTCTTCTCAAGTAAATATTCAGGAAGCTTGTTATTCTGTGCTGAATTCTGTTGTGCGTCGTGTCACATGAGCAGCTGTGGCAGAGTGATGATGTGGGAATCGGGCCGAAGATCCCCCAGGTTCTGGAGAAAATCCTGCAGCTGAAGGAGATCAGACAGGAGCAGCTCATCATCACTCCTACAGGTTCGAATAAACCTCATTACAAACCGTTCCGCAGCAAACCTTTACTGATTTAACACTCACTGTGTGTGTGTGTGTGTGTGTGTGTGTTTGTTTGTGTGTGTGTCTGTGCCCGATTTTTCTCAGAAGAGGATGACGATGATGCAGACACGGACATGAACAGCTCTCGTCCATATTCAGACGATGAAGAAGAAAGCTCTCTCTCGAAAAAGGATGTGAGTTTTGCATTTCCTTACATTTTGTATCTGCTGGAGGCTTTATTGGGGGTTATGTCTGTTTGTTCAGTACTTGCATAGGCATGTTCTGCTGTCGTCGCTGCTTTTCTCCCTCATGCTCAACTTCACACTATGGATTTGATTCTGGATCAGATGTATAAGACCAGATCTGATTCTATAATTCAATTAATTCTTTAATGCTCGGATGATTGAATTGTTGACGTAAACAGGCTTGTAAACATGTGTAGAACATTATTGATTTGATATAGGAATTGATCGGGTTGCTGCAGCTTTACTGTTCCGATGCTGAGCTCATCCGAAGCTGGTATTGAATCCTAATCTAGTAGGGGTTTCAAACATGGGTGACCTCTAACACTTGAATGTGACCTCCAGAAAAGCCGCAGACGCCGAAACCGCAAGAAGAAGAAGAAGAAGAATCAGGAGAAGAGCGAGCAGGCGGAGGGGAAAAAGAGCGAGGGTGAGAAGGACAAGGAGAAAGATCCTGAAGTGGACATCGAGTACGTGACGGAGGAGCCGGAGATCTATGACCCCAACTACATCTTCTTCAAGAGGATCTTTGAAGCGTTTAAGGTGTGCTCTTGGGTCCTGCTAAAACAAATAAGAAATGCTACTTCCTGTGTGGTGTGTAGAAGCTCTGATGCTGGTGTGTTTATTTCATGGTTTTCTGCTGTGTTCCAGTTGACAGATGAGGTGAAGAAAGAGAAGGAGAAAGAGCCGGAGAAGAACGAGAAACCAGAGATCACCTCGTATAAGAAGAAATTTTTAGAGGAAAAGAAAGACAGCGACGACAGTGACGAGGTGACGCGTCCGAGTACCTGGAACGCTCACGTTTCTTTCCGTGTACATTTTCCATAATAAACAACATCTCTCTTTCTCTTCCCACAGGAAACCAGACCAGATGTGCCAAAGCTCTCCAAAAAGAAGCTGAGACGGATGAACAGGCTGACTGTCGCCGAGCTCAAACAGGTTTCACTCGTTCTTGCACACACATTGTCCAGAAAAACACTTCCTGATGATTCAATCATTAGATAAGATTCAACTTTGCCACTGTAGAGGTTAGTGTTGCATGATATACTGGTACAGGCAAAGTATCACAATACAATTGTTCATTTTATTAGTACCGGTACTTATATAAATGACTGCTGTAATCCTGAGCGTTGGACAATGGGATGCTGTGTGTGTGTGTGTGTGTGTGCGCGCGCGCACACGCACACTTCATTGTTTTTTTTTTTTTTTTTTTTACTGTTTGTTTTATCTATTATGTGTAATCGTTACTTACGGTGTTCTTTCTGTTTCCACATTTGGTCTTTCACTGGTTTTTCTGTGGTTATTACCGCACACCAGGGCTGGTGGGGGGAGCTGGGGCGCGCCCGGACGTGGTGGAGATGCACGACGTGACGGCTCAGGAGCCCAAGTTGCTGGTGCACCTGAAGGCCACGAGAAACACTGTACCAGTGCCACGCCACTGGTGCTTCAAGAGGAAGTACCTGCAGGGGAAGCGGGGTATCGAGAAACCACCCTTCGAGCTGCCCGAGTTCATTAAGCGCACCGGTATCCAGGAGATGAGGGAAGCTTTACAGGAGAAGGTGAACCCTTCTGTTACCATTTTCACAATATGTACATATATATATATATATATATATATATATATATATATATATATATATATATATATATATATATATATATATATATATATATATGCAAATATTTCCAGATTAAATTCATTAACATTGTGTTTTTATTATTGTTTCTGAGCTTCATAAACCCTGTACATGTACGTTATATGTAATTTATATTGCCTCGCCCGCCCTCACATTTCCACCGATTCGAAAAGTGACCCGTTGCATCATCAGGTGTAGGTGTTTCACCAAAGCGTTAAAGTATGACTAACACCACTTATGTGCAGCCTCCAGGCCAGTTTTATCCTACGTGTCAAATTATACAGCGGATAAAAGCATCATCGGGGATAATGATTGTGTGCAGAGCGATTATCTGTGTTTATTGCTTTAGTTGTTTATCTTGAGTGGAGCTGCTCAGTCGTTTTTGAAGTCAGAGCTGCAGTTTAATTTGTTGTAGATGGCAGGAAAATGACGCTTTCGTTCCATTTCTGTAAATGTCACAGTATATCATATTCCTCGGAAATGTTTTTAAAAAGCTTGTCCGGAAGTTGCTTTTAAAAAGTTGGATCGAAGGCAGGAAAAATGACAAGAGACTCAGTGAGTCATCATGAAAACACACACACTCGCACACAGTTAAATTACTGAGAGAACAGTATCTAGTTCAAAAGAGCGAGCCTTTGTGAAAGGTAATGATGCAGATAGCACAGATTCCTCAGACATGTGTGATAATGCAGGTGCTACATGCTTTCTGACGTTCTCGTGAGTGTTGTGGTGATCTACCTCTCCAATATCTACAACAAAATACAGCCAAACAACTTCTCTGCAAGGTTAAGTGTGTAAATTAGAGCTGGGTGATATGTCGAATATTACCGCCGATATCGCAATCATTCTGACAATTATAAAATATCATGAATATCAAATATTTCAAATCTAAGCAGACTTTCCCTTTCCCCCTTGCGTAATACCCTGCAACAAACAACACAGGAGTGTAAAGAGACACAAATTAAATTTCCCTCCAAAAGAAATGCGCGCACAATTTTTTTTATTCAAAAGCAAATGCGCATATTTCAAGCTGTATATTGAATTTCAATGCATTTGTATATAGATTAAGTGTTCAACGCAGATACCTGTAATATGACATGGTGTCAATTCTAACATGTGATGTTAGACAGTGCGTGTTTGTTTCTTCATTGTCCAGAAACTGTATCGCACAGCGTTACTCTGCTTCCACTATTTATTATATATTGGTATTACATGTTTTTTAGGACAATGTTGGAAAAGGAATACGTGATATTCTGTAAATTAGTGCAGCGTTTGTGTAAAAGTTCGCTGGTTTTTGTTTTTTTCTCCCCTCAACAGGAGGATGCTAAAACGATGAAGACCAAAATGCGAGAGAAAGTTCGCCCCAAAATGGGCAAGATCGACATCGACTACCAGAAGCTCCACGACGCCTTTTTCAAGTGGCAGATCAAACCCAAGCTGACCATCCATGGAGACCTGTACTATGAGGTATGGTCCTTTTTGTCTGCAACATGTTTTCACAGGATGGAAATATGCTTTATTCTTTTTCACGCTCCGCCTTCCCCCCCCAATCTTTTTTTTTTGCCGCTTTGCATGACTCACGGTTCTGCATTCCCCCTCTGCGTTCTCTCAGGGGAAGGAGTTCGAGACTCGGCTGAAAGAGAAGAAGCCTGGAGATCTGTCTGATGAGCTGAGGATCGCTCTGGGCATGCCCACTGGCCCCGTGAGTCCTTCAGCATGTTCATCTCATTTACATAGTGTATTTTAACACCGTTTGTGCGTTAAGGAAATGCCTAAAGCGCAGTATTTGCTTATTGTCAAATTACAATATGTTGGTAAACAGCCGGAGGCGCTGCAGAAAACTGATATAAATAAAACAAAAGAGGGATATAATTCTGTTAGTGCAATAGTTCTTAATACTCTGATTATTAATATAATTAATTGCAGAAATCCATAGATAATAAAACAATTAAATACATTCTGAGGTTGGGTTTAATTTAATTTAGTTAGCTCATTTTTGTGTGCCAATATACAATTTTTCATGTGTTATAGCGACAAGTTATTCATTTTATTCATTCATATAATTCGTTATTGGTGAGTAGCCATACATTTTACTGGATTTAATTTGGTTGCATTTTATAAAGTACATTTTATTTAATTCAGTTATTACTGTCTTTATTCTGCTTGTACCAAAGAAAACACCACACAAGGGGTAACATCTGTATTTTAAATTCTAGCATTTTTAAGGGTAGTGTATTGAGCTTAGTTTGAAACGAAACAAAAGTTTAAACTAAAGTCATTTTTTAATAGGACATTTTTGACCACATCCAATATTCGTGATTTTTCATAATGCAAGAGCAACCAAGATTGGAAAAAAACACAAATATCGAGGGGTGACTGTATTTAGCTGTAAGGACAGAATAACAACCTTTTTGCATTTATTTTCTCCCCGCCCAGGGGGCCCTGTAAGAGTGGAGTGCTGCTTTAAAATCCTACACTATAATATGTTATGTGTTAGCATTAACACGCAATATTAAAATATATTTCTTTTTCTTTCTCTTCAGAACTCCCATAAGGTTCCTCCTCCCTGGCTTATTGCTATGCAGAGATATGGTCCTCCTCCCTCGTACCCTAATCTCAAGATCCCTGGACTCAACGCCCCAATTCCAGAGGTTGGTGTTGAGCAGCTTTATAACAGGAAAATGTTGCCTCTAGTTATAGAGGTTACCTGAGCATTGTGTAGAAAGCATTCCTGTGTAGGATATGAGGGGATTAGGGATTTACAAACCTGTATGTATGGTTTTTATTTTTTTAGGATGAACACAAAATTGAATAAAGATCAAGGATTATTGATTGATCAATTGATTATTGATCAAGGAAGTGCTTTTGAAGTCTTAGATTCAAGTAGTTATGTTCTGCCATCCAAAAAAAGGTCTAAACATGTCTTTTTCACACAGAACTGCTCGTTTGGTTATCATGCCGGAGGATGGGGTAAACCTCCTGTAGATGAGACAGGAAAACCCCTCTACGGCGACGTGTTCGGAACCAACGCCATCGACTTTCAGGTAAAAAGCAGCGCACACTGACGCACAACGTCACGTCCCCGTCATTTCCATTTAGACTTCTGTGAGTTCAGGGTTATGGCACGAAAGGGACGGCTTGGTGGTGCTGGGATTTGAACTTATGACCATGTGATTCTGGGTCCATTGCTTTAACCACTTCAGCTCCTACATCATGATACTCAGTTCACTTCCATTAAAATTCTTTTTAGTGCATTTAAATATTAATTCACTTGTAATTACTGCCACAGACGGCTGTCATTAGCAGTCGCATTAATTATGCATGTCGCTTTCATCTGTATGTCGAAGTGAACTTACATTTCTCAAGTAAAGACATTCATTAGGGGAAAGAATAATAATTAGAAGGTGTTTGATTGGCTCCCATACTGATAATACAGTGAGACGTTCTTGCTCCGTCGGTGTCTAATACACATAGATGGACAAATGCAGATGTAATGCATAAGTATCTGAACAGGCCAAGGCAGAGGAGGAGGAAGTGGACCGTACCCCATGGGGTGAACTCGAACCGTCAGATGAAGAGTCTTCAGAAGAAGAAGAGGAGGAGGAGAGCGACGAGGACAAACCGGACGAGTCCGGTTTCTTCACACCGGCCGACAGGTAACAATGCCTCGCCCTGCAGAGAATTCCAATCGGGTTGTAATAAAGCAGTGAAAGGAGTGTGTGCGTTGTGAAGACTAACCCCGACCTTTCTCTGTCTGCGTCCCAGCGGCTTAATCACTCCCGGGGGCTTCTCATCGGTTCCCGCTGGCATGGAGACGCCGGAATTGATTGAGCTCAGGAAGAAGAAGATTGAAGAGGCCATGGACGGGTGAGTGTGAGAGTGAGCTAAATCAAAGTGGAATGCATGGAATGTCCTCACTATTCTTGGAATATTGCATTTTGTAATATTTTTAAAAATAGTTCATGCATTGAGGGTTCAAGCCCGATGAGTCACATATGTGTAATTAATGTATAATGAATCATTTTTTCATTCAGGAAATTAATCACATGACTGATGCTACACAAAACGCTCTTCATCTTTATCTGTAGTGGTTCAGGGATTTGTCATAAGAGTAGAAAAGCAGGGACCAGCATTTCTGTGTGGGGTGGCACAGAGCATATCATTATGCTCATCCAACCTTAAAGTACTTTTTAAATGCGTTGTAGCTAGGATGGGGAATTGAACATCCACTCTGGATTCATATACTTATGATTAAGAATCAAATGCTTGTTATACAATTAAAATTTCGATTCTTTTTATCCATTCCTGGGTGCGGTTTTTTATTATTTATTTATTTATTTATTTTACATTATTATTTTTGTTTTATTTACTTATTTTTCACCTGATTATCTGCCTGGACTTTATGTGGTAATCTAAACATCCTTTCACAAGATGCGCTGAAAAGTGTGGCTACACTTTAAGACCAAGACAATCTTAAGTGTAATTATTGTAATAAACTAATGTTACTAGCAAGGTGTCATGACCACCATGAGGAGTCATCTACAGTTGGTTCACTGTTTGGAATCGATAAGAATCAATAAAACCCAAATGATACCCAACCCTTGTTTGTAGCTGCGCAAATTACAATGGCGTGTCTAATGTGTAATCAATAGACTGTTTTTACATTTTAATAGGTCAGAATATAAATAATCCAATTATACTAGTTTAAATGTAATTTAGGGAGACGGTAGCTGGTTGGTCTTTTCTTCCTTTACATGGCGATGTTGTAACACCACTGTTTTTGTGTGCGGACAGAAACGAAACCCCTCAGCTGTTCACGGTGCTGCCCGAGAGGCGAACCGGCCCTGTGGGATCAGCCATGATGGCATCCACACACATCTACGACATGACCGCGGTGAGTGTGTGTGTGTGTGTGTGTGTGTGTGTGTATGCTGGTGAAGATGAGCACAGAGCGAATGTTTTACTCCATAAGGCTGTGCTTCTGAAACCCCATTAAAAGAATATTTGTTGTTCCCATTAACTCCTCATTAGCTGTTCCTTTAAAGCGGAACATCGCAGGCTGGGATTTATACGAGCGCTTGACAGAGACGGATTGTTCGGGGCTGGGGAACGTCAGCTCTGTTTGATCGAACACTCAACCGCATCCTGGCTCCGGAGGGAGCCGTAATTCTCAGCCACTCGTGTTACGGCGTTCCGTAATCTCGCCTCAGAACTCCATCAAATACAAATCAGAGTCCAGACCGCTTGTTTGCACTGTTGATGACAAGGCCAGCAGTGTGTGTGTGTGTGTGTGTGTTAGAGAGAGATAGGGATAATAAACCCGTATTTAAACACTTCTGCTTGTTTAGGCCGGGGCTGCCCGGAAGGCGGCCGGTGTGACCGGGTTGGGCGGAGACTCTCAGGGCGTGGAGGTGGCTCTGGCCCCGGAGGAGCTGGAGCTGGACCCGATGGCCATGACACAGAAGTACGAGGAGCACGTGCGCGAGCAGCAGGCTCAGGTGGAGAAAGAGGACTTCAGCGACATGGTAGCCGAGCACGCCGCCAAACAGAAGGTATCGTCTCACACACACACACACAACGCTTATGATCATGTGTGTCACATGGCGTATCATTATAGTTAAACGTCTGGATGTATTTAATATCATTTTAATGGATATGTATTTGCTCTAGCTTTTTGAGCATGCAGGCAATGTAGTTTTGTTACCATGGCAATCACAATCACGTATTCATGTCTGTTTCTGTCTCTCTCTCTCTCTCTCTCTCTCTGTGTGTGTGTGTGCGTGTGTGTGTCTCACAGCAAAAGAAGAGGAAAGGCCAGCCGCAGGACACTCGCTCCGGAGCCAAGAAATACAAAGAGTTCAAGTTTTAAAGAGAAGACGTGCGTGAGGTTGAAGATAATCCTACCGTCTGTTGTTTTTTTGTTTTTGTTTTTTTTCCACCCAATCTTTTAGACTCGGCGCTGTAGAAATAAAGGCGTCCATGTGTAAGCTGATGAAACCTTTTTTTTCCACATTTCACTGTGTTTTGTAAATAAAATATAAACCCATACCCATTTTTATTTTTTTGTTTTATTCATGTTTATCATTCCAGGATTCACAAATGTATTCTTTTATAAGCGGTTCTTCCCTTGTGAACGTGAATGATGTGTTGGAAAGCCATTAGAGTCCGAGTCGGAGCGGAATTCCGTGTATCCGACGCAGGACAGTGTCAGTTTCTTGTGGTTTGTAGCACACGCCATCCAGCAAGCTTAAACGTATTAACTTAAACATAATAATAATAATAATAATAATAATAATAATCATCGTTGATTTATATATATATATATATATATATATATATATATAGCCTGTTTGTACTTGCCAGAGGCACCGCCTCTTAACTTCCTTCCTGTACTTCTTCTTCGCGTTATTATTGTACGCTTTAGTTCATAGAGCTGAAGAAACCACAAACCACATGCACCCTGAGACTGGTCCATCGCATGTCATGTCGTGATGCCACTCGCAGCACCACATCTCATGGGGAGTGGCAGCTCGATGGTTAAAACGCTGGACTTTTGATTGTAAGGAAGGTTTCAAGCCAAGCATTTTTTCTTTTTGTTTATTTTCTTTCTTCACAAATGCCATATATATTAGGAAGCTAGGGGGCAGTATCCATGTAATGCCATGATACAGTGGACAGAGGGCTCTTGTCCTTGCTCAAGGACACAATGGCTTGGTGATGGTTTCTTCAATTGCCAATCAGTAAAGCGGAGCTTTAACACTCAGCATCTCAGATTTGCTGTAAATGTATTGTTAGTGGAGTCGGGCGCTACTCATCATTGGCTTTTTCCACAGATACACACTCAAGGGGCACCGTTTTAAACCAGGCTGAACGACTGACCTGTTTTCCGCCTGGTTGTTCTAAGTTCGTCTCGCAGGCCAGACTCCTGGACCATCCAAGGCTGAGACGAGAAATTGTGCTTAGGCAAATGAGCAGTAATAACTTTAATACTGAGTAAAAGAAGGGTGTGGTGGAAATCCATTGAAAATAAAGCCAGGCAGTTTCAACCCATAATCATATTCCCACTTCAGCCATATGTTTACTGCCCCCCACCCCCCACCACACATTCCTATATATGCCATCGCTGTCCTGGAATACCTTCAAATAATGCTTCCCATTACTCATTATTATTACACATCTTGACGAATCACCCCTCGAGAACAAGCAATGATGCAGTGATGAGTCATTTGTGAATGATTTGTTCACATTAAATGAGTCTTTAATGTGACTCCGGAAGAACGAGTAGTCTCATTTACGTTTTACGGCATTTGCTAGACGCCCTTATCCCGAGCGACTTACAACTGAGCAATTGAGGGTTAAGGGCCTTGCTCAAGGGCCCACTAGTGGCAGCTTGGTTGTGGTGGGATTTGAACCTGCAATCTTTGGGGCCAATGCCTTAACCATTGAGCTACCACCCTCCCTCAGTCTAGTGTTGAAGAATGATTCATTTTCTACTGAATGCACATCAGCAAAACACCTCTGTGAAGTAAAAATCTCTGTAGTTTATGTAACTGGAAACTGAATTGAACTGTTCTGGTGCGAGTCATTCGTTTGCTTTGTCACTTGACTTCCATATACACTATGGCGTTGTATATATACGTACTAGATAAATGAAACTATACGCAAAGTTTGTGTATGTCGATGTTATTCAAAATTCTGATCAAAGGAAGACTGAAAAAAAAAAGATTCAAAGAACCAAGTCATGAAAACGATTCAGTTTTCTTCTCAGTAGTATGTTGGGCCCGTTACAGTTTCAAGTGCACCGGTTCTAATCCCACATTAATTCCCTGTTTGAAGGTACAGTCTTGGCTGTGTAACCTAAAATCTTATTTAATATCTGTCAAACACACACACACACACAAAGGCCTCAAAGCACAATAGTATTATTGTCTGCATTATTGCTGGATATTGATATGAACACCCCACATGGCGTGCCAGAAGACTCCAGGAAATGGGGAACGCAATTAGCATAGACGTTACCCCACCACCCCCTGGATGCAGTTGCGGCTTTTGCCAGCAGGGGGTGCAAGGATCCACTTATCACAAATCACCTGACGTCTGAGGTTCAGCTTGACCTACTTAACTGCTTTCACCAGCACTGACTTGGTGACCCGTGCACTCAGACACACTGCCTTACTTAAGCACATACGCACACACTTAACCTCTGGCCATGTGTACACACACACACACACATATACACTATCAGCAAGTTCCCTGCCTCAGGCCTGTATCCGTTCTGCAGACACCGGAGTTGGAGCTCCACTTAGCATGTCTCTGATCGATCGAAGTGGCTGCGGCCGTTTTTAAGGCCCAGCTGTCAGCTTTCTCTTCCCTTTTTATTTGCTCTGCTGCTCGAGTCCTCCGAGTGCCTCCTGGCAGCCGTTCAGGTTCATAAAACCGGAATTAATACACAGTCCCATTTAAGGAGTTCAAACATAGTAAATGTGAGGAAGGAGCGCGGCCCTTCAGATGGCGCTTCGCACCGGTTTTACGCGTTTATTGCCGTCGTAAGCGGCCTGCGCGCGCTCGCGTGTGTGTGTGAGAGAGTCAGATTTACCGGATAAACACCTCGTTTCGTTGGGTAAACTCGGCAGAGTGACGGCTACCACAGCAAACACTCTTACACGCTTTCTCTCGATCCTGATGTACGCCAGGCATGGAAAATTACCCAGAAGACACGAGGA
>JACRUU010000017.1:6837038-6852038 GCA_030449085.1 Kryptopterus vitreolus
CATACGACTGTTACCCGCGATGTGACAACATCCCACCACTAGAGGCGACTATGTCCCACATCAGCGTTTACAAAGGGCGATTTTTTTTTCCCCCAAAAAGCGGAATTGAAAAGTTTCGACAAAATGTTCAGGAAGTGAAAAATTGATGCCGATGGAAAGTATTTCCAAGAAAGGTTGGAAAGCGAATATATGTTTGCGCTTCAAGGAGAAAAAAAGTGTTTTGTGTTATGAGGAGTTGTTGCTTATCAAACACTATATACTGTCTTATAGTTACGACTGTTCCATCAAGGGAAACCATAATGCTGATGTGGCCCGCGCTGACAGAGTTTAGAGCATCAGTTGTCTTGTGCAGAGGAAAGGCTGATATTATAGCTACTGTATATTATGGCAAGAAACCCGCAGTTGAGTAAAAGACAGGCTGTTATTATATTATTTAAAAAAAAATCTCAAGAATGTGAAGTATCCATAAGCGCAGTCTCCAAAACCAGTTATGCTCTACGGTAAACCAGGCACTTACGAGGACCATCACAAGAAAGAATGAGCTACCTCTGCTGCACGGGATATGTTGATAAGAATGATCATTCTCAGAAATCACCTCTTTAGCTCTATTTACCTATTTATTCTCAGAGTCCAATGCCGCTAATGAATGTAAATGAGTTTCAAATAAAAGTTTTGTTTGTCTGAGGTTTAGGTACAGGTGCACCGTTTAATTAAATGTATTATAAAGCATGTCAGTGGTGAATAATGATAGAGTGACGAGCGTGTGTGTGTGAGAGATAAGAATAAGTTCCACAGTAATCTGCTGTTGTGTATTTGGGCGTTGTTGTTTATTGGGCTGTAGGGAGTTAGACGGATGCACTAGACTGCATTAATTGTCTCGCGTATTAATCCCGGTACGGTTTCAGTGATGGCCCTGAATAATTGATCGAGGTGTTTTTGTTTTCAGCCCTGGAACTCGGCTGAGCCTTTTAAACAAAGCATAATACTGTTTAATAAGAGGCACACTACCCGTAGTACACGTGTGTGTGTGTGTGTGCTTGTATATTTGTTTATGCCGAGAGAGACACGTACATGAAGGAAGCCCTTAGGTCGAACAATGTAATCGAATACCACTAGGAGAAGATCGGAAATGGCTGTATCGGTTCTATTGATATTTTAATCATTGATAAGGGGCGGGGTTTTGGTTTGGAGAATGGAAGGAGCCTCTAGTGTCAAAGGCCTGAGCACATCGTGGTTCATAATCACTTATGAGAGGGAACGAGAAGAAAGGAGACAGATTGTCTCGCAGGTGTTCTATAGCCGTTAAAGTAAGCGTTAAAAAAATAAGTTTGATGAAATTTGTGAGTGAATTAATAACGGTGTTTGCTGACATATAGCTTTGGCAAATATTTGACTCATGATTTGACAACATAAGACACGTTTCCCTGAAAACATGGCGCATATCTTCTTGAAATCCAATGATGCACTGCAGGAGGTTGGTGTTTCCAAACCCTGTGGCTTTGAGCATGTGATACACTACTAGACCATGAATTTTTGAGGACTACGCAGTTACCTGGCAAGTGTTCGGGGAAACAAGCAATTCTGTACAACACACACACACACACACACACAAAGGACTTCCAGGTCTACATTATTGCTTCTCTTCCTACCAAAAAACCCCTGCACTTTCATTTCTATACACACTCCTACATACTCCGGCGTATTTTATTTCCCCCAAATCGCTCATGCACAGGGAAACGTCTGAAAACACTTTCATCCCGAGTGTGTGTGAAAATGCGAGCTCTGGTCCGAGTCACGTCCATCAGGCATTTCTTTCCTTTTATTTGATTTCTGTCTCCTTGAGTTGATGCAGCAATGTCAAGGAAAAGCAGCGAGTTTATTAAACATTCAGGAGACGAGCAGGATTTGCCGCTCTGTAAAACCCCTGAACTACGAAAGCGGGAGAAATTGTCGATTGACCACCACCTGGTTTCTTTAGAGTTAGTGGGTCACATGACCGAAGTCTAAAAACAAACCATTATCTCCCTTTTCTCCACAAAAGAAGTCAAAACGTGCCTTTATAGATGTATTAATGTGGACATAGCCTGATCTCCAAACATGTACGTGCTTCCCCTATTTGCCGTGTCGCTATATACACACAGGAACTACAGGCATAACTGTTTATAATACAATACACCGTTGCATTACAGTTGTATAACAACCCTCGGCTAGTTCCCTATCAGTAACGATTCCTAATCAGCCCTATTGTGCAACGCTCAGTGGATCACATCGGCAGCGAGGGGAAACTGCAGCGGTGCACGATTGCACGTATACTCGGAATCCCAGCGCGGAATGATGATTGACGGAAACGATCTGCTCTTTAAAGGCTTTATTTCGGCTCTTTTGTAGATGTAGGTTTCCCCCACGGCGCTCGGGGGTCTACTCGCGGAGTGAAACGTTGCGCTCTGACGTGTGTGATGTAAATGCCGAGGGACTCCGGGGGTAAATTATCCAACACTCGTCCTAATAGACCAGGTTCAACAAATTCCTTGCAAATGTCAGCGTTAACAGGGAAGTGTGCAGCTGTGAGGGCAGGGATATCCGTCTGTACATGCAAAGCAGCTCTCTTCTTATCCGGCCTAATTTACCTTTATTTATAAATTGCTATTTTTGATGGAAGGACGGAAAGATTCCCAAGTTCGCACTGAAAGTTAGCAATGCACGTCATCGATTTATAGAAGTGTGCGTAGTGTGTACAATTTGGCGTTTGTGTCTAGTTTTTAAACATATTTGCATATGTAAAATATGGTTTACTTGTTTGTAACAAGTATTGACTTGTTAGTACTCTATGCTTTATTATGTAGAAAATGACTAATAATTTGAGGCCAATTATTTTCCATGTGTTTTTCGAGTGCGTTTTTGCGGCATCTACCTATACATCGACTGAATTAAAGAAATTAAAGCAAAATACCTGAACCTGTATATCTTTATTTTTTTATTATTATTTTATTACTTTATTATATTATTGAGCCGCATTGTATTGACTCGAAATCGTATCGTAATAAGGGTGGATCGGATCACATCGCCTCAGTAGCTGCTTTGTAAAGTATTGTATCGTTAGTTATACAGTCCTCAGTTGTCTCTGTGTTAGTCTGAGTACGGTGAAGTCTGAGCTGTGAATCCGTATCACGTGATATTAAGTGATGGATTGACCCTTATGCCCCCCTCAGACAGATCTTGGATGAGATGATGGCGTTCGCATGATGGCGTATCCGAACGACCCTAGTGCAACTACAGAGATTTGTTTGAACACAATTTATCAGTTCGGCTTGTATTATTATTTTTATTTATTATTATAGTTTTCAATCATTGTCCCACAGGAATAAATCAATGCTATAATTGTAGCATCATGAATGAGGGAGCCGGGGACAAGGACACACCCACCAACACCACCACCACCACCTTGTATAGGCGGCTTGTTATTTGCAGAGTTTCGCCGTGTGACTAAAGGCGCGTGATGTGATGTTCACCCACAGCAGCCTGAACACCTACATCAGGTTTCTGTTCCCGCACCATTACACTGCTGTATCTGCCGAGAGCCACTTCTGTTCAGACTCACCTCTGCTGTAGGCCGGATCTGTGACTTGTATGTGTGACTAACACTAAGCCGAGGGCATGGACCTTTACATACTTGCAGTAACTGGTGTGGAAGGAGGCGTGTTACACATTTGTTTCTCTCATGCACTTTCTCCATTACATTTACCTTCACAATATTACGAGTCCGTGTTCGATTCCCGTCTCGGTCATGTGTGTGTGGAGTTTGCATGTTCTCCCCGTGCCTCAGGGGTTTTTCTCCGGGTTCTACGGTTTCCCCCCCGGTCCAAAAACATGCACGGTAGGTTGATTGGCACCTTGGAAAATTGTCCCTAGTGTATGAATGTGTGTGTGTGTGTGTGTGTGTGTGTGTGTTGGCACCAATCCAGGGTGTATCCTGCCTTAATGCCCATAGACACCTGAGATAGGCACAGGCTCCCCGTGACCCGAGGGAAGATCGGATTAAGCGGTAGAAGATGAATGAATGAATGTATCCATGGTTGAGGGTTGGGGTTCCTTGAACCCAGGAGAGGTAACTGGGTGGAGAAGTAACTGGGTGGTGCTGGTATTTGAACTTGCCAGCTTTTGATCCGAAGCCTTTTCTTTAAAGGGGCACCAGAGACTTGCAGCTATACACCATTTCATAGTATTTCCCTAGTCTACAATACTGCACTAAAATCAAACATTGGATTTGTTTATTAACGTACCGAGGTGTTCATTGGAACGATGCAGAAAATTCATCGTTTACTGAATAAAAAAATTATTTTCATTTATTTTCAAGTCCCTTGTGATGCTTGTACTGTTATTTCTTTATTATACGCTTTTTTATATGTGAGATTGTTTATATATTTTCCGGGACTCCAGCATTTGTTTTATTGTCTGCTGGTTTTATTGCTTTATTATTTATTTATTTATTTTTTGCAATTAATTTTTTTTTAGTTTCATTCCATTCAAACCTCAAATTATACAATAACGTTCCCGATTTTGCGCTTGCCGAAACACCCCCCCCCCTCTGCGCATTCCAGGCGTCACGCGGCGAATTAGCTTCCACCTCATACGGCTCCCGTTAAAAAGGCAATCATGGTGACATGGTTTTGTTCATCGGAGGCGTGTTTATGAGCTGTAAAAACATAATTAGCGCCATTGTTGGGAGCGCGAGTCGTGCGACGCGGCTCATTTCCCCCCGCGGACCTGCCGCGCTTTAATGTCGTCTGCCTTCGATCAATAAGTCAGGGAATGAGGGCCGAGCCCAGCGTACTTGCTACTGTGTGTGTGTGTGTGTGTGTGTGTGTCAGTCACAGTGTTATCATCGAATACTGATGAGGAGAGTAAGAGACCCGCATCAGCATCAGCTCACACACTCCGACTGCTGATCTGAAGTATCCTGGAGATGAAGATCGCCGCATTGTTTGCGCGCGCGTGTGTGTGTGTGTGTGTGTGTCTTGAGTCATTCTCTGTTTACCCAGGGGTTTTGATTGCAGGAGAAGACAAAGAGAGAATGAGGAAAGCACCGTATGTTACATTGAGGGAACAGAGGATTGAAGAAAGATTTAAAAAGACGAAGAGAAGCGAGGGAAAGACGGAAACCGCTCACATCCAGCCCTCAAGGTTCTGCAAGTCAGACACAGTCAATAAGTATTACTCGAAATCAGCGCAAGCTGTGGTAATTCACAGGAAGTGGTTCGCGCGTGCAGGAGGAGCGAAGCGGCAGCAGCAGCACACTGAGTGCGATGCTTTGTTATTCAGGCCCACAGCAGGAACGTCTTGTGAAAGAAAAAAGGAGCCTTGTCGCTATAAAAAAAGAGATAATTGGTACTGCAGGGGGTCGTGGGGATAAAAAAAAAAGAGAGAGAGCGACATCAGGTCGATACTCGTGTCGTGCTGTGAGCACAATCAAATCGACACAAGGTCAGGTTTCGAAGTCTGAAATCTAGAACAAACCGGGTTCGACTCAAAGCAAACCCAAACCAGTGCCCTCGAGCTCGGCCCGTTCCTCACACAACACACCCGTCACGAAGGTTCAGGGAATTCTGAGCTCATCTGGACGCTGTTTATAATGAAATGGGCTTTATTTTCACTTGCTCTTTGTTGTTGTTGTTGTTGTTGTTGTTTTTTTCTCTCCCCGATCACTCTTTTCTTCCTCATACGTGCTTGTTCTCCTCGAATGCGTTTTTTTCCCCTGTCAGAATTTTCCGCTAGAATTCTTTAAGAAACGTCAGACACTGTCAAAATCGAGCCTCGCGGGTTATTTTAATCCGTGTAGCGGCTCACACAGAGGTTTCTAAGAAGGGCGCGACAGCCCGTCAGAGCGCGTAGCTTCGGCTGATTAGCGCTCCGTAGATCTGCGTTTGGGATTCGAACACCGCGTGGGCGGTGCCAGATTCAAAGAGATGTACATTTATCTCATTCATACAGCTGAGCAGCTCTGGGGGCTAAGGGCCTTACATAGGGGCCCTTAAGTTGCAGATTGGTGTAACTGGATTTTGAAATCGGATGTCAAAGTTTTAAGCATAAAACTGCCAAGTGGACGCATTGCAATATATACATTGGATAAGTGTGTGTTCGAGAAAACGCTGTCTTTAAGTCATGTGATGCAGTCATGTGATCTGTGCAAGTCAAGCACGCAGGATTTTGTATTCGTCTTGACAGTCTCGCTGACGACGATTGTCGCCTCCTGATTGCATTTCGTTTCATGGCGATGTTCATCAGGAAAGAGACAAACAAATAAACAGGCGGCTCAATGAAGACGGATGTCTCCGATGTTTTTGGATGTTTTGGTGTAGAGAGAGAGGGAGAGAGAGGGAGAGAGAGAGAGGGTAAATACAGTAAATATATCATACCCATGTTACCAAGTTTGTTAGCAATTACCTACACAATTTTTAACATATTTTCCCGTTGCTCATGATTGAATACATGAACCAGCTACATGAAGTTAATGTTAATGCAGGGAAAAAGTCCAATGTCCATTAAACACATTTTGATGGCCTGTAATATCCCTAGAAGGAACTTGTTTTATTCTGTTGTTGCACTTGAACAGGTTTTTAATCAAGTTAATCCATATTTAATGTTTTTTTTTAATTATCTTAAACATTTTTTTTTTTTTTTTATTTAATTTTTTATTTGCATAAATCTAACTTTCACCATGAACATATTCATAGAAGCTGGAATGGCCTTAATGTAATAATAAAAAAATGCATATAGATATAATATATGTTCAAAACTCTGTGGACACCTGAGTGTAGGATTTTTGACGATTGTTTTTTCTCATTTAGTCAAAATTTCTTCCTTTAATTCCCTTAAATCTTATCTGGGAAGTTGTTCGGCTAGATTTCGGAGTGTCCTTGTGGAGATTTGCGAGAGATTCGTTCAGCTACAGAGGTGTTTGGGGAAAGTCGGCCAGCGTCCACATTCATCCCCAGCGATGTTCAGTAGAGTTTCGAGTTTTGCAGCAGGAGTTCTGTGAAGCATAGCTTTGTGCACACATTGCATTGCCGGAACAGGTTTGGCTCTTCTGGTTCAAGGCAAGGGTAAATGTCATGCTACGTCATCCAGAGACACCTTTATACAAAAGTGTACCACCAAACATGTGGTACAAAAAGAAGCACATATGGGTGTGGAAAAAGGCGGGTGTCCCAATACTTTTGGCAACACCATGTATGGCAGACTGATCGTCTTTTTATTTATTTATTTATTTAAAAACACAAGACACTAATAGCAGGAGCTCATTTTGAGCAGCTTTTCGGGGGGAAAAAAAGCCTTTAAAAACGTTCTTTATCGCAGATTCCCACACTGAGGGTCGGTATTGTGGGGGAAAGTCTTTCAGCAGACACTGAGGGTCGGAGATTGTGGGGGAAAGTCTTTCAGCAGACGGAGAGAAAAGCACTGCGCCGTTCTGCACAGGTGTACTACTAGTGAATTCCCATACTTCGGTTTGCAGAGCTTTTGTTCCTCGTTTGTGTGTGTGTGTGTGTGTGTGGTGGAGGCAGACATTGTGCCTTTATACACCCACACATATAAACACTGTAGCTCTCAGACTTGGTAAAGAACAAAGTTTGTGAATTAAGCGACAAAAGGAACATGAATCACGGCGAGTGAGAGATCAGATGACCTCATCACACTGAAACACACACACACACACACACACACACAAACACCACGTCACTGATATGCCCCCCCCCCTCTTTTCTGTCAGATTTTTTTTATTTCAGAGGGGTCTGTGTGTGTGTGTGTGTGTGTGTCACTATTTTATAAATACCGTGCCCATTGAGAGTTTTTTTTTGTTTTTTTCACACCTTCACTACATTTGCAAAGATAGCTGTGTGGAAACCTCTCTACTGATTCAGAGAATCATTTGTGTACTGGATGGTGATGATGGTGATGATGGTGATGATGGTAATGATGGTGGTGTGCCTTATTCCTATAGCTAAAAAAAAAAGACCACCTGAAGCGTTTTTCACGGAATTTCACTCTCCAAGCCGGAAAACTGTAAATGTGAGATATAAAGTTTCAGGACGACGAGCTCCGGGTTTTAAATTCTTTCCAGAATTCTTCCTCCGTTACCCCCCCCCTCATCCCCCTCTCCACATTTCTAAAGAGCTGATGTTTCATATTTTATGGCAGGAGAGCTTGTTGTTTTTTTCCACCCTTACACGTCTGTGTCTTCAATCTCCTGTGGTATATTTTTTTTCTTTTCCATCAGCAAATGCTGACGACTTTGAGCAGAGGCCATGCAGGAGGTTCCTTTCGGTAGTAAAAGATTGATTTTTTTTTTTTTTAGAGAGAGAGAGGGAGAGAGATATTTGCAGGCAAACATCATTTTTCATGTTCATGTGTGTGTTGTGGTGTGTCTATATGTGTATATATATATATATATAGATATATATATAATATATATATATATATATATATATATATATATATATATATATATATATAATCACTATTAAAAATGAGTTCATATCGGGGGGAGGAAAAATGAATACACTATAGTGATAGAAGGAAAGAAATTCCTGGACAAGGCACATGAGGCAGGTATAATGAGGACTAGTGGCACTTTAAAGAAAGAAAAGTAAAGAAAGAAAAAAGCCCAGGATGAAATGCTTAGATGAATGAAAAATGGAGGTAAAAATTTTTAAGTAAAAAGCATAAATTACAGTCAAAGCATTTAATGACCGTTTCTGCCTTGTTTTGGGGGGTAGGCAGTAGCTCACTGGTCTAAGGTGCTGGGCCGCTAATCGGAGGTTCGAGTCCCAGTATCACCAAGTTGCTGCCCTTGGGTCCTTGAGCAAGATTCTTAACCCTCTGTGCTCCAGGGGGCGCCTTATCATGACCCTGATATCTGACCCCAGCTACCAAGAACAAGCTGGGATATGTGAAGAAAGACTTTCACTGTACTGTAACGTATATGTGACCAATAAACGCAATTCTAGTCTATTCTAAAAGACAAACATCCAGATGTTCACGTTCCGAGGTATTTTTCCTCACGATGTCGAAAACTAAATATTCCACACTACACCTTGAAGGTGTCTGAGAGCCTGTTAATCACACAATCTCAGATAACACTGCTAACACTGTTTGTGTGTGTGTGTGTGTGTGTGTGTGTTCTTTTCTCGTCCAACAATCAGACAAAGAAAAAAAAAACCCTTCTCACTGTTTACTTCCCCGAAGTGAAAGTTCCATTTCTTCACCGCGCCGTGTGTTTAACCAAAGCACACTTCACACTCGGCTTTCGACATATTTCAGATAGACAAAAAACAAACAAAAAAAACCCTAAGTGGTTATGTAACTCTGCTGCTACTACACACGGTCACGTGCACGTCGTAAACGCATCGAGATCAAATCCACACTGCAGAGGAGCGGTGAATAATAACAACGCTGCTACTGAAACTTCCTGTTCCTCTGTACAGAGCACTCGCAGCACCTCCGACCTTTCATTTCTCCTTCATCACTCATTTCACTAGATTAGTAGTTCACATAATCATATGCAATTGCTCAGAGTGACCACTAGGGCAGCCTATATATTATATATATATAGAAATATTATATATCTAATATATATATATATATATATATAGATATATATATATATATATATATATATATATATATCTATATATATATATATATATATATATATATATATATATATATATATATATATATATAAGTCATGGCAAGAGGTTTTTTTTATTGTCATTTCAACCACATATAGCTGACGCATACACAGTGAAATGAAATGAGACAACGTTTCTCCAGGACCCTGGTGCTACACAAAACAACATATAACACAAAAACAAAACAACACAATGCTGAGGACGAGACTAAGTTTGTCCTAGCTACATAAAGTGCATCGTGTGCAACCTAGTGCAAACAGCGCAAAGACAGAATAGGACTGTGTTGACAACATGAGACAGTGCATAACAAACAACTAACACAATATAATAAAATAAAGAAACACAACAACGACTAGTGCAAAGTATTGTAAACAATTGTATCACAGTTTGGCTAGTGTGCAGTTACTGGAACTGAGAACTAAGTTGGAAAGATTCAGGCTGACTAACCTGCTTTTATGTTAAGGATATTTCCAACTGAAAATCTGGAAAGAAAGAAGAAACTGAGAAAGAGAAAGAAAGAACGAAAGAAAGAAAATAAAAAAAGAAAGAAAAATGAATGAAAAAAGAAAGAAAAATGAGAAGAAGAAAGAAAGGAAAGAAAGAAAGAAAGAAAGAAATTAGAAAAGAAAGAAAATTCTGAAAATGAAAGAAAACTGAAGAAAAAAGAAAACCGAAAAAGAAAAGAAAGAAAGAGAAAGAAAAAGAAGAAAATAGAAAGAAAAGAATCTAGAAAGAAAGAAAGAAAGAAAGAAAGAAAGAAAAAAATTAGAAAGAAGAAAAGAAAGGAAAATAGGAAGAAAGAAAGAAAGAAAAATAGGAAGAAGAAAAGAAAGAAGATAAAAAAAAATGAGAAAAATGAAATTGCAGAAAAAAAAAAAAATGACAAAAAGGACGAAGGAAAAGGAAAATAAAATGGAGCCCATGAAAATCTAGAAAGAAAAAGGAAAGAAGAGGAAAAAGAAGGAAAAAAAGAGAAAAGGAAAAAAAGAAGAGAAAATGAAAAGAAAGAAGAAAAGAAATGAAAAATGAAAAGAAAAGAAAAGGAAAAAGATTAAAAACTTGTAGAAGTTTGTTTGTGAAATAAAAAAAAAAAAAGAAGAGGGAAAGGAAAGAAGAAAGAAAAAGGAAGAAAGGAAGAAAGAAAGAAATGCAAGAAAGAAAGAAGGAAAAAAGAAAGAAAAAAGAAAGAAAAAAAAGAAAGAAAAAAAAAAAAAAAAAACAAAAGTGGAAGAAAGAAAATAAAATGAATGAAAGAAAATGAAAAAGAAAAAAGAAAAAAATGAATGAAAGAAAGAAAGAAAAATGAATGAAAGAAAGAAAGAAAAATGAATGTATGAAAGAAAGAAAATTAGAAAAATGAAAGAGAAAGAAAATTAGAAAAATGAAAGAAAATAAGAAAAACGAAAGAAAGAAAATTAGAAAAATGAAAAAGAAAATTAGAAAAATGAAAGAAAGAAAGAGAAAGCATGAGAATGATAAAGAAAGAAAGAAATAATTAGACAGAAAGAGAATGAATGAAGATAAAAAAGAAAACAGCATACAGAAAGAAAGATGTAAAATGAAATAATCCAGAAAAACAATAAGAAAAGATGCACAACAATAAAAAGGACGAAACGTGGAAAATGGAAAATAAATTCCTCATTCTAATCGGACTTGCTCATGTGCTAAATATTCTAAACTGAAAGAAAGAAAATAAGATAATGAAAGTAAGACGGTTTTTTTTAAAATTTAAATAAAAAGTAAGAAAGACCAAAGAAAGAAAAAGACAAGAAGAAAGAACCGGAAGAGATTTAAAGTAGAAAGAAAGGAAGAGATTTTTAAAAGAAGGGGAGCGAAAAACACTAAGAAAGTAAAAAAGAAAAAAAACAATAATAAAAGAAGATCAAATTCAATATAAAAATGAAAACAAGATCAAATTTAAACTACATTAAAATAAGATATAAGCAAGGTTTTTTTTTTATTCTTGACATTTTTATGACAGTAATTATTATTTTTTTAATTTATTTATTTTTTAATTAGTATTTATTAGTGTTATTTTATAGCGCAATATATAATGGACTAGTCACTGAATGTCATACTGTCTCTGGTTCTCTGTGACCTCAAATTTGCTAAACAAATGAAATGGCGTTGGATTTGTTCACTTGGTACTGTAGAGTTATTACTAATAACATTATTAATGTTATTAGAGTTACTCATTATTAATATTATTAGAGTTACTCATTATTAATGTTATTAGTTACTCATTATTAATGTTATTTGAGTTACTCATTATTAATGTTATTAGAGTTACTCATTATTAATGTTATTAGAGTTACTCATTATTAATGTTATTAGAGTTACTCATTATTAATGTTATTAGAGTTACTCATTATTAATGTTATTAGAGTTACTCGTTATTAATGTTATTAGAGTTACTCGTTATTAATGTTATTAGAGTTACTCATTATTAATGTTATTACAGTTACTTATTATTAATGTTATTAGAGTTACTCATTATTAATGTTATTAGAGTTACTCATTATTAATGTTTTTAGAGTTACTCATTATTAATGATTAATGTTATTAGAGTTACTCATTATTAATGTTATTAGAGTTACTCGTTATTAATGTTATTAGAGTTACTCGTTATTAATGTTATTAGAGTTTCTCATTATTAATGTTTTTAGTTACTTATTATTAATTTTATTACAGTTACTTATTATTAATGTTATTAGAGTTACTTATTATTAATGTTATTAGAGTTTCTCATTATTAATGTTATTAGAGTTACTCATTATTAATGTTATTAGAGTTTCTCATTATTAATGTTTTTAGAGTTACTCATTATTAATGTTTTTAGAGTTACTCATTATTAATGATTAATGTTATTAGAGTTACTCGTTATTAATGTTATTAGAGTTACTCGTTATTAATGTTATTAGAGTTTCTCGTTATTAATGTTTTTAGTTACTTATTATTAATTTTATTACAGTTACTTATTATTAATGTTATTAGAGTTACTTATTATTAATGTTATGAGAGTTTCTCATTATTAATATCATTAGAGTTTCTCATTATTAATGTTGACACGGCGAACGATACTTTTCAGGAAACCAGCATTTGGTTTGGAATGTGAACGCATGTCGTAGAAAGACGTAGAGATGGGAGTTTTCCTGTGACGCTCCAGTACAGGAGAATGTACAGGTTAGAGTTCGTCTCTGGTGTTCGGCTTTTTCGGGAGCTGTTTCCTCTGAGAGACGTGTAGATAAACGGGAAACCTTCCTGTCACTTCCTTGATATATTGTTTCTGGTTATGGAAGTCTTCATCTTTGTTCTGCTTTTACATTAATACGCATAAAAACAACACTGGACCAGAATCCTATTTTTATGATTCGCCCGATGTTTTTCTTTCTCTCCTTCCTCTGCTTTTTGTATGATATATCGTGGTCTGTGTGGGTCTCGTCTTATGAATAATAAAAGCCACTTGACGCACGGAGCGGAGCCGAGTCACATCCAGCAGTGGGTCGCTCGGTACTGCAACCCCTTGACATTCGAGTTTGTGAGTCAGAATGCGAGAACGCGGCGCTTTTATTTCGGCGGCGGCGGCGCAGACAGCGTGCATGTGTGTGTCGCCGTGGCTTCCGAGGCTCTGACATTAATGCGGCGTGAGTCAGTCTTCAAGTGTGCGAATAATCCGCCCGTCTCCCCGCACGCCGTCACGCGGCTCTTAAACATACTTTAGGCATTTATTGTGCATGCCGGTCCTGCCACAGCGTGTCCTGACCAGTTTACTCTAGTCCCCCTTCTCTCAATCAAACAGGAATGTGTTTTAAACATCCAGCTACCTGAAATATATAACATGTGTGTGGTCAAAAGTACCCGGACACTTTCCAGCCATGTTTGGTGCTTCCTTGAACTGTTGTATGTCTTTGGATCTCTTCACTTGAACTCAAACCTGATCATGCATTCCCCTGTGAACAAATCCACCTGCTCAATACATGCTTTTACGTGGTTCCGAAGATCTCCTGTCATAGAGCTAAACGCTATTGAAGCTCTTTCGGATGAATGCGAAGACCTCCTCATCACATACCTGACCCTTATAGATGGAAATCTACTGAAACATCATCTCAGAAGTGTGGAGGGCATTAAACGGGTAGCATTTGAGATGGGATGTAACCCCCTTTTAAGATAAAATATAGAGATAAAATTCATTCATTCATTCATCTTCTACCGCTTTACCCAATCTTCCCTCGGGTCACGGGGAGTCTGTGCCTATCTCAGGCTTCTATGGGCATTAAGGCAGGATACACCCTGGATGGAATGCCAACCCATCGCAGGGCAGGGCACACACACACACACACACACACACACCACACACATTCATACACTAGGGACAATTTTCCAAGGTGACAATCAACCTACCGTGCATGTTTTTGGACCGGGACAAAACACGGGGAGAACATGCAAACTCCACACACACACGGCCGAGACAGGAATCGAACCCAAACCCTAGCAGTGTGAGCCACCATGCCCCCTATATGGCTAAAATATTCAGTGTAAATTTAACGCATCCATGTGTCTTCCAGTCGTTTGTCGTTAGCAGGATCTGTATTTGTATAGGATTAATCCTGGATTAGCATCGCATCCAGAAGATGAAGCGAATACATTCTGGCATTGATCCAAGCCCAGTCGCAAGACCACAGCAAGGTCGGACGTCTGAAATAGTCACCCGTTCTAATTCAGAGCGTATTTTCGGGGGGGATACGGGCTCGAGACGCGGCGCACTAGACTGCTCCTGTGGCGGCGGACGAGTCCTACTTGGTAACACAAGCGAAAGAAGGTCAATAAAATGGCACATTTCTGAAAATCTGGGAGAGGTGTGACGGATGTTTTCGGAGCTACCTAACGGACAAAAGTTAGATTTTGTGAACCTACAAGGGTGTCAGGTAGTGATGGAGGTGAAGTGAGGAGGCCTGGGGTTCAGTCAGTGTTCGACATTCATCCCGTTCAGGATGCTTTAACTGAGGAGATCTTCCACATCTACTCTTAGGTAACAGTTTGGAAAAGGCGTCCCAATACTTTTGAAATGCAAGATCTGCGGGGTTCACACATTATGTTTTAGTTTTATATATATATATATCTATATATATACATACACACACACACACACACACACACACACACCACACACACACACACATCCTTGCTTCTGGATAGTTCCGTTCACTTTAATACCTTTTAACCACCTTTAGAAACTCAGGAAGGCTCGAACATGAAAGAACTTTCAGTATATATGAAAGAACTGCTTTACATTCTATATTTAATTTTTTTCTTT